>ML661908.1:6410292-6553680 GCA_007570785.1 Antilocapra americana
CATCATGATCAAGTAGGCTTTATCCCAGGGATGCAAGGATTCTTCAAAGTCAGTCTTAACAATTTCAGATCTTCTTAATTCATTGATGTGTTGTTGGAAATTTCACTGCTTCTTTGTCCTGGCTATTACAAATAGTGCTGCAATGAACACTGGGGTACATCTGTCCTTTTAAATTATATTCTCAGGGTATATGCCCAGTAGTGGGACTGCTGGGTCATAGGGTAATTCTGTTTAGCTTTTTCAGGAGCTTCCATACTGTTATCCATAGTGGCTGTATCAATTTACATTCCCACCAACGGTGCAAAAGGGTTCCCTTTTCTCCACACGCTCTACAGCATTTATTGTTTGTAGACACTTTTGACGATGGCTGTTCTGACCTGGGTGAGGTGATGCCTCATGGTAGTTTAACACATATACGTGCAATCTAGGAAAATGGTACAGATGAGCCTATACCCAAGGCAGGCAGATGTAAAGAGCAGACACGGCGGGTGGGGCTGGCGCGTGGGAGGGGTGAGGAAGTGGAGGGTGGGATGAGTTGGGAGATGGGGACTGACATCTCTACACTACCCTGGGTAAAACAGCTAGTGGGAAGATGATGCTATAAAGCACAGGAAGCTCCGCTCTGTGCTCTGTGATGACCTAGAGGGGTGGGAGGGAAACCCAAGCGGGAGGGGATATATGTAAGCATACGGCTGATTGACTTCATTGTGCAGCAGAAACTAACACAACGTTGTAAAGCAATTATATTCCAATTAAAACAAAAACCCAAACCTGGGATTCTTTTTTTTTAAACACTTATGTTCAAAAATAACTCCATCAGCCTTTATGGAAGAGCATTCCATCACTTTACTATGCTGAGCTCCTCTCCTGCTGAGTGTACGCTTTCTCGAGCCAGCAGTGGCTGTGGCTTGGAGGTCACTTTGCCAGAACACTTATTTACCTACTGAACTTGGTTCACACAAGTCAGTCCTTCCTTTTCTTTGACTCTCCTTAAGTCCTTTTAGTTTTCTTTAAAATTGACCCCCAGTAGGCAAGCGGGTCTCATCTCAATTGTGTAAAAGTGGGACGATACAGTCTCTTAACAGACACTTCCAGGTTGTTTCCATCTTTAGAATCCTAGTGGAAGTGTCCATTATTTCAATTATTGTTGGGTGGTCCAGAACAAGTGACTGATGCCACGGCCGCCTGCAAGGACCAACTTCGCTTCTCTGATTCAAAGGTAAGACTCACTTCCACCTTAGTCAATGATTTCCCTGTTTATGAGGCCCAATGTTTTTCCCTCTTCTTTGAGACAGTCCTCATTAATGAACATTCTCTCCCTTCCAACAACGGGAGTAAAACCTCCTCCTTAATTGTTCGGTGCATTTGGTCTCCCACACCGTGCATGTAAGCAATGAAAAGCCACCACTCAGCGTAAGCCCCAGCCATTCTCCTTGCGGGAGGATGACCAACAACTGCTCTGTTTCTAGTGAGGTTGGAAAACCCAAGAACAGACTAACAGGAGGTAGGGCACTGGGCACACAGTCCTCAGCCCCCATCAGTCCAGGCGCTGGAAGGCACATGAGGCGGGCGGGGCTTTATCCTGGGGGGTCCTGACTTCAAACTCACTCAGCCGTCAGGCATCACAAAGCAACATATTCACAAGACACACCTGATAGGAGGGATAAGGTCCTCCGAGAAGGAAACATCATTAGTGGAATAAGTATGTGTTTCGAAGACCAGTGCCTTGCTCTACCCCCACTATGCCCTGCAGGGCCCCACAAGGGTTACTTAACCTCTCTGAGCCTTGACTTTCTCCTCTGTAAAAGTGCATTAACCAGCCTCCCAGAGTCAGAGGGCCCACCCTGGTTCAATGAAACATTCAAATTCTTTCCCTGTTTTCTTTAAATTCTCTAATCATTTCTTTGCTTTTTTAAAATGAACAATTCTATGGAGATGTAACTCACATACCATAAAAATGCACCCTTTTAAAGTCGATGTGATGTGATGTGCTTAGTTGCTCAACTGTTTCCAACTCTTCCCTTGTGGCTCAGCTGGTAAAGAATCCGCCTGCAATGTGGGAGACCTGGGTTTGATCCCTGAGTAGGGAAGATCCCCTAGAGAGGGGAAAGGCTACCCACTCCAGTATTCTGGCCTGGAGAATTCCATGGACCAGTCATGGGTTGCAAAGAGTCGGACACAACTGAGCGACTTTCACTTTGCAACCCCATGGTCTATGGCGCCAGGCTCCTCTGTCGATGGGGATTCTCCAGGCAAGAATACTGGAGTAGGTTGCCATTCCCTTCTCCAGAGGATCTTCCCAACCTAGGTCTCGCTCATTGCAGGTGGATTCTTTACCACCTGAGGTACCAGAGAAGCCCTTTAATATGGATAATTCAGTGGTTTTTAGTGTATTCAGAGTTGTGCAACTATTACCATCATGTAATCCCATAACATGCTCGTTAGCCTGAAAAGGAAGCCCCATATCCATTAGCAGTCACTGCCCATCTCCCCATCACAACCACTAATCTACTTTCTGCTTTTATGGATTTGCCTATATGCCTTCTAGACTCATCCATATTGCAGCATGCCTCAGCACTTCATTCCTTTTTATTGCTGAATCACATTTCATTGTCAGGATATAAGATATTTCCTTTATCCATTCATCAGTTGATGGAGATGTTTAGTAACATGAATAATGCAGTCATGAACATTTGCATACAGATAGCACTAACGACATAATGTACTGCCAGTTCTGGGTATACATCCAAGACAATTCCTAGGTCATAAGGTCCCTCTACATCTAACCTTTGGAGGAAATGCCAAACTGTTTTCCAAAGTGGTCATACCATCCTCTTTGCTTTGGACCTCTTTGGGTTCCTTCTGTGTCTGCTTTCTGGTTGTTCAGTCTCAGCTGGGAAGTAACTAGGACTTTTGTAAAAGTGTTTCCTACAGAAAGAGTAACTTTTAGCCACTATAGTTAGAGAAAGGGCTTCCCAGGTGGCTCAGTGGTAAAGAATCCACGTGCCAATGCAGGAGATGCCAAAGATGCAGGTTTGATCCCTGGGTCAGGAAGATCCCGTGGAGGAGGAAATGGCCACTCACTCCAGCATCCTTGACTGGAAAACTCCATGGACAGAGGAGCCTAGTGGGCTACAGTCCATGGGGTCACAAAGAGTCGGACATGACTGAACGACTGTGCATGAATGCATAAGTGGAGAAAACACACGAGGTGGCTGACAAGTGTGCTGGGGCCCCAAAAAGTGGTGCCGTGTGGAGCACACAGACATCCATGGCACATCATGGAGCACATCATCCATGGCAGGACAGCAGTGGGCTCGGAGTTCAGGGACCAATTTAGGAAGTTCTGAGTGGGTTTCAGTATGGCTTACATTTTTAGGCCCTAGGTTGATAACAATACCCCACAGAAATATAAGTACACCCGTATCTTTACTTCAAGGACTTACAATACAATTGGAACAATACAACAGGAACATAAATAATGACAAAATAAGGTTTTAAAGAAACCTAACACATGAGAGAATAATTCCTGCTGTGCACATCAGGGAGGATTATTTTGGAGCAGAGACTATCCTTACTAGCTCTTAGAGGCTTAAATTTTATGAGGGGGAACAATATCTCAGACAGAAGGAATTCTATAAGTAAAGGCAGCAAGTGAAGGAATGAGAGGGAGGATTAGAAAAACAGAAAAGAAACAAGGAAGAACTGACATTCTGGCAACGGACTGAATGTGCCAAGTGAGGCACAAGGTAGAATAAAGATGCCTCCCAGATTTGGGGCTGAGACAGCAGACGCCAGTAACATAAATAATGTCAAAGGCTAGAAGAAGACCTTGCATGAGAGGGAAGCAATGAGTCAGTTCCTTTCCAGAAATCTATAGAGTTTAAAGTCCAGAGGAGGGGACTTCCCTGGTGGTCCAGTGGTTAAGATTTCTCTTTCCAATGCAGGGGGCACAGGTTTGATCTCTGGTCAGGGAGCTGAGATCCCATAGGCCTCTTGACCAAAAAAAAAAACAAAACAGAAAACGGAAAAAAAAAATTGTAACAAATTCAATACAGACTTTAAAAAATGGCTCACATTAAAAAAATATATATTTAGGAAAAAAAAAAACAGTCCAGAACACATGTAGGTGGGGTCTACCAGGCAAAGGAAAATATAGAAATGGGGCTTAGGAAATATTTCCTCATTGAAGTCACTGCTGAAGCCCTCAGAGGATGTAACAAGAGAAGAAAAAATGGCCTGTCTCAACTTCTACCCAAACAGGAAATCAGTCCTCTGGGAAAGCCCAGGAAATCAGGACTAGGCTGGGTCAGGATCTGGGAAACTGACCCAACTTTAGGACTGAGCCTCAAGGCAGGCAGCCAGCTATTCAAACACAAGGTTCTAAAGGACACGGCAGACTCAGGCCTAACCAGAGCAGGGCTGCCATTTGGGGGGTTTAATCCGCTACGTCAGGCCCAGCAGCAGGACTTCCCCATCAGAGAAGTAAGAGATTTCTAAGCTACCTCCTAGGCTGACTGAAGAGGTGAAGGGCAGTGTCCAGCCACCCAGGACAAGCAAGAACTGAGCCAAATGTCCAGGTTCCATCTGAAAGGATGGGCTCCACAATAGCTCTGCTTCACACAGGCTAGACAAACGCTGCAGAGGCAGGTACCAAGCTCAGCCCGACTCCTCACTCTCAACACCCGGCCTGGTGGTGGGGAGCAGGGGACCAGACAGACGGGACTCCACAGGCTACTGTCAGTGAATCTTCCCTGGTGCTTTCTGACCTGCTCAGGAAAGCTCCAGAAACCCAGTGAAGCCAGACCTTCAGATGCTTATAGCTACTCCAGAACCAGGGCTGAGAAAGCAAGGGACAGGGCCATACAGAACAAGCGTATTCGTCTGGGCAAAGAAGGAAGAGGGGGAAAAATGATGAGGCAGAGAAGACAGTCAAAGGACACTGTGTACCTCAGTGAGAGTGAGAGAGACGCAAGAGGGAAGTCAGGAAAGTCAGAGGCAGAGGAGAAGACTCAGCAGAAATGAGTGGCTCACCAGGGAACCTTCTGGATCCCCTAGTTTTCACCAAAATGCTCACTTCACTGTATCCATTAGTGATGCGCTACCACAAATAATGCTGTGTTGGGCCATTGCATTAAAGCTCTCCTTTTGGTTTCTGGCAACTGATATATAAGAGTAGCAACTCCTGTATAAACATCTTTTAGTGAACATATCCAAGCTTGATCTAGAAACTGTCCTAAAAGCAAAACGCAAGATCAATAATATAAATTGGAACCATGGGCCTCTAATAGCTCCTATCCCTAGAGTACCAGAAAAATATAAGAAATGCTGCAGAATGCCAAGTCATGGCAGAAATGACAAAATATAAAATTCGGTGATTAGAAAACATTTGGGTGGTGATCTAAAATTTAAACCATTAAATTATATTCTATAAGGAATCTTTTGGAAATTTAAAAGACAGCAGTTTTAATACAAACAATAACTCACAAAAATTGAATAGTTTTTTTTTCCCCTCATCTTTTATGGAGGCAAAAAGTAAAACAAAAACCATCTTAACACCAAGATCAAAAATAGAGAATTTCAATCAACACTGCTGCACTTTTCACAAAATTACAACAGGCTGAAAACTGCCAGCAGCACATGTCAGATCTTTTGTACACTTCACTAAAGATACTTCACTAAAGTTATTCAAAACAAAATGTCTCCCAGTGATCCTGCTGTAGAAGAAACATGAGTCATATATGCTGAGAAACTCTCGTCACAGTTTTAACCTTTTGGGGGAGAAAAAAAAAAAATGCAGAGCTTCCAGCTCATCCACTAGAAACTGAAGAGGCCTGTGAAGAACAATTTCACAGTTTTAAAAAGCAAGAATTACTTTGGCAGTTTGAGGCCTGATACCTAACACTGCAGATACAGAAGTGAAGAACTCATGTCAGTTCGTGACTGCCTTACGACTCGAGAAACAACTGTAGAACAACTCGTTCTGAAACCTGTATGGACACTGGGACCGACACCACAAAGCTAGTCAAGGACTGAAAAAATAAAAACAACTCAGTGGATACTAAACCAGTGTGGCGGCTTAGGCCAGCCATGAAGCAGCTCAAGGAAAAGCTTGTGAAGTCAAAGTCACTCAGTTGTGTCCGACTCTTTGCGACCCCAAGGACTATATAGTCCATGGAATTCTCCAGGCCAGAATACTTGAGCGGGTAGCCTTTCCCTTCTCCAGGGGAATCTGCCCAACCCAGGGATTGAACCCAGGTCTTCAGTGTTGCAGACAGATTCTTTACCAGCTGAGCCACAAAGGAAGCCCAAGAATACTGGAATGGGTAGCCTATCCCTTCTCCAGCGGATCTTCCCAACCCAGGCATCAAACCGGGGTCTCCTGCATTGCAGGCAGATTCTTTACCAGCTGAGCTATGCAGGAAAAGCTTGGGGGCCCCTAATATCACGCTGCACTTGCAGTGAAGAATGACTTGATGGAGGCATGCCACCTACAGGATAGTCAACAAGCCATACAGACCACTTCTTGTTTACGTGCAGTGGCTTCCAGCTCAGGGTTCTGATCCAGGGCTCTACAGAGGAACACAGCCACTCCCCTGTTAGGGAAAAACAATAGAGATTCATTCTCATTCTCGGATGAAAAAAGTGCTCTGGTCCAATAGCAGCTGCTCATGGGGTGACAGTTTCCAGAGCTTTCTTCAAGTGACTCCTTTTCTGAATACTAAAGAACTTTCCCCATGCTTTTTGAGTGAGCTGAAAAACCAGTTTTGGAAGATAAGACATTAAACCATTTCTACAGGGAATAAGAACACTGGAGAATATTTACTTTGCTGTAATTACTCTGGCACATAGGGAGATTAGCTTCCAAATACTACTAGGTTTGCATACAGAGATTTCAATAATGAAGAAAAATTAGTTCATGTTTTGAATATTTGGGGGCTTGAAATATATATTACTGCTAAAGAGCGAACACTGGTTAATACCTGTGCAGTGAATAATAATTACCCAAACCATTCATTGCTCCCAAGTCTCTTCCCCCACCCAAATAACCATTTGTTTTTTAAAAGCATCTTGATTTTTATTAGAGCCAACAGTACATTAGTAAATGAAATGTATTTGCACATCCACAAATGAGTTTGAGCTTCACGAGTCTTGGATTTTCAATCAAGCAGCAGGGCAGTCAACACTCTCATTCAGTAAGGGCAGGAAAAAATCTGCTTTTGACTTAAAAAAAAAATTTTTCAGGAAGAGATAAATGGCCTTTAAAATTTCATTATTTACTAGGCTATTTGGAGGGGATTTTCGAGATTATTGGTACCATGACTTTAGCTGGCATAAAATGTATTACTGCAAAAGTTCTCATAGCATTCCCAGCTTTATAAGCTCTACGCTGCTGTTTGTTATCTTTTAGGAGAGAAGTTGCTAAGACTAAATGAAAATGTTTACATAACTTTTTTTTTAACTGTTTACTTTGCAACAGTTATCGACTCACAGAAAATTAAAAAAAATATTATAGAGTTCTGTGTACTTTTAGCCCAGGTCCCCCCAAAGGGTGACATGTTACATTATAATACAACATCAAATCAGACTTCCTGGTGGTCCAGTCATTGAGGATCTGCCTGCCAATGCAGGACCAGGGTTCCATTCCTGGTCCAGGTAGATTCCAGTGCCCAGGGGCAACTAAGCCCATGGACCATAACTACCGAGCCCATGTGCCGTAACTACTGAAGCCCAAATGCCCTACAGCCTGGGCCCTGCAACAAGAAAAGCCACCACCACGAGAAGCCCATGAACTGCAACTAGAGAGTAGCCTCTATCTGTGGCAACCAGGGAAAGCCCACTTGCAGCAACTAAGACCCAGCACAGACAAAAGGAAACAATAAGCAAATAGATAAAAGTTAAAAAAACATACATCAATCCAGGAAACTATATTGGTACAATATTTCTAAAAACTACAGGCTTTATTCAGATTTTACCACTTTTACATGCATTCATGCGTGTGTGTGTGTCCACACACGTGTATGCACCTCCATGTAATTTTATCCCCTATACAGATTCAAGTAACAACCATTTCAAATGAGAAACAGAATTCTATCCTCTTACCAAGGAATTCTTTCATGCTACTCCCTCCATCCCATCCCTGTCCTTGGTTACGACTAATGTGTACTTCATCTCTAGAACTCTGTCATTTCAAGAATGTTATACATTATGGAATAACATGTTATGAAATCTCTTGAGAGTGCCTTTTTTCCTACTCAGCATAATGCCCTTTAGATCTGTCCAAGATGTTGCATGTATTAATAGCTTGCTTGCACCTTTTTTGGTGCTCTGAAATACTGCTAGCATTTTCATCATCATACAAATTGACTGGGCTCAAAAATATAATGGTGGGTTTTACTGGATCAATAAATAATACTCCCCTCATGTTCCAAACAAAACAAGAAAGCAAATGAAGCAGTCATCAAGGCCAGAGATATCAGTGTTTTACTGTTCAATCTGATTAGAGAATGTGGCTTTATATCTGCAGCCAAAAACACTGGCTAACATTCTACTGCAGGATTAAACTTCTTCACTGGCATAAGCTGGAAAACCACTGGTAGACAGATCAGAAAGTCGGGGCAAGCTTACTTCCTACTCCTTAACTCATCTCTCAAAAAAGTTCAGACACTCTAGAGGCTGAGGAGACACAGCGAAACAGGAAGTGTTCCTTCCATATGCTTCCTTCCTTGGCTATAGCGTTCACATTTTCTTTCCCCCACAGAAACACAAATATTATGGAATAATTATTCCACGCAACAATTTAGCTTTCTTGTCTTGTTTCATTCACCATTTTTTTTGCTTATCCCCTTCATTTATGGGTAACCAGAAATGTGACTATCTCCCTAAGCAGGGACCAGTTTTCAAGACTATAAATCTAGGCATGCCCAGCTACCTCTTTGAGGCTCCTCTGGGAATGTCACACATCCATCCTCTTCCTGTGATCAAAAGGCCCAGTGATGAGCCTATTCCTAAATTAGTTCTATACCGGGGTCCCCAGCCTCTGAAATCTAATGCCAGATAATTTGAGGTGGAGCTGATATAATAATAATAATAGAAATAAAGTGCACACTAAATGTAATGCATTTGAATCATCACAAACCATCCCCTAATCCCTGGTCTATGGAAAAACTGTCATCCATGAAATCAGTTCCTGGTGCCAAAAAGGCTGGGGACTATCTCAACACGATTTTTCAACAGTGGATTTTCACTCAGGAGCTGAAACATTCAAGGCAAAATGCACAACCAAAAGGCAATACACTAGGAGTTCAGAGAACTTACCATAAATTCTGAATGAAAACTGTATCTGTTTTGTATTCCCCTAATGTTTGTTCACAAGAAATGGCTAACTATAAGAAATATTCTATATTTACCAATTCTGTATCAGTCTTCCTTAAGAAGCTACTTCCTTTTTATTGTCTCAAGTTTTACATTTTAAAGAAACAACCTTGAATCTAACAGAATATATTTTATTTTTAAAAATTACATGCAATGGATGGCAAAATGGTAAACTAGAACAGGCTGTTGTATCTCTTACTTGGGCAAAAATCTGGAGAAAATAATCCCTTTTTAAAAAATCAAGTGTAGCTGATATACAATGTTATGTTAGTTCCTGGGGTACAGCAAAATGATTCAGTTTTATATATACATATATTATATATATTTATTTGTATTATATAATATATATATTATATATTTATTTGTATTATATATTATATATATATATATATTATTTGAAGAAAATATTCTTGATAAAAAAGAACTAAAATTCTAATATACCCAAATGTCACAGATAAGGAATGACACCAAAGAGATATACTCTTGTACTGTTCTTAATAGTGAAAAGATTGTTAAAAGACTATTCATCCTAGGACTAAAGTCAAAACCAAAACAGGCCTACATTAATGAAGTCTTACACCAAGCCTCCACAAGTTTAATGTGATTACTACATAACACAACTAGCTGCTGCAACACAACACAAATATATTTAGAGTAAAATAAGATAATCTAAAGCATCTACCATATCCACAATATGAGTATGTAATAAAAGTTAACTTGATATAAAAATAAGAAAATGGGACACATAAACAAGACAAAATTCAGGCAATAGAAACAACTCTGATGTTGGTATTAGCAAATAAAAACTAAAATAATTATGGTAAAGATGTTATAAAATCTATATGAGAAATTTGGTCTAAAGAACAATTAGCTAGGGGATTTTAGGAAAGGTATAGAAACTGTAAAATTGGACACATGTAAATCCTAAACTGAAAAATACATTATTTGAAATTTAAAATTTTAATAACTGGAACAATTCAGCATATTGGCTATAAAAAAGAGTCAGTAAACTTTTTTTTTTTAATGTGTTGACTGTTTTTTTTTTTTTTATTGTTTTTGCCATACATTGTCATGATATCACCATGGGTTTACATATGCTTCCCCTCCGGAACCCCCCTCCCTCCTCCCTCCCCCCCGGGAAATCTCGCTGCACCAGTCCCGAGCATCAATCCTGGGCTGGCGATTGATTAGAAACTTAAAGTGAGGTCAACAGAAAGCATCCAAACTAAAGCATAAAAATCAGAGAAATAGTCAAATTTACTATCATTATAGAGTCTCAATAAACTGAAGGATGTTACAAGTAGTCTAACATACTTATAACTGGAAACCTCAGAGGAGAGAAAAAGAAAATACACGCATACGTAAACATACATATACATATATAGGCACATATGTTTAACTGAATTACCATACCTGAAACGAACACAACACTGTAAATCAACTATACTTCAATTTTTTAAATGTCATTAAACATTGAAAAGAAAGTTCTAATAAATTTAAGAAGGCTGATATATATCAAACACCTTTTCCAACCTCTATAGTATAAAACTAGAAATCAGTTATAAGAACGGAGCATTCACAAATATGTGACGATAAAACAAAATACTACTGAACAATCAATGAGTTAAAGAAGAAATCCTCAAAAGGGAAATCAAAAAAATCTTCAGACAAATAAAAATGGAAACAATAGACCAAAATTTAGGGAACATAACAGAACTAGATTTATGCAGGAAGTTTGTAAAAACCTCAAATAAACAACATAATTTTACAACTCAAGGAACCAGAAAAAAAAGAATGAAGCCCGAAGTTAATAAAAGAAAGGACATAACAAAGATCAGAGAGGAAATAAATGAAATGGAGACTAAAAAATCAATAGAAAAGATCAATGAAACTAAAAGCTGGTTTTTGAAAAAAATTAAACAAAATAGACAAAGCTTTAGCTAGACTCATCAAAAAGAGAAAAGACTCAAATATATTATTTGAGATATATTATAACCAATATCACACAAATACAAATGACTGTAAGAGACTACTACATAAAACTATGCGCGAATACATTGAAAAACCTAGAAGAAATGGATAAATTCCTAGAAACATACAACCTACCAAGACTGAATAAAGATACAGAAAATCTAAATAGACCAATTACTAGGAAGAAGATAGAATCAGTAAACAAAGCTTCCCCCAAAACTAAAGTTCAAGACCAATTTCACTGTGAATTCTACCAAATATATAAAGAAAAATTAATAGCAATTCTCCAAACCTTTCCAAGAAATAGAAGAGGAAGAAACACTGCCAAACTGACTTTACAAGGCAAGCATTACCCTGACACCAAAGCAGACAAGGACACTACAGGAAAAAAATTAAAGGCCAGTATGCCTGAGCACGGGCTTCCTTGGTAGCTCAGATGGTGAAGAATCTGCCTGCAAAGCAGGAGAACTTGGTTCGATCCCTGGGTCAAGAAGATCCCCTGAAGAAGGACATGACAACCCACTCCAGTATTCTTGCCTGGAGAATTCCATGGACAGGGGGGCCTGGAGGGCTACACAGTCCATAGGGTCACAAAGAGTCAGACACAACTGAGCAACTCATACTACTAACCCTGATGCACACAGATGCAAAGATCTTCAACAATGTATTAGCAAACCAAATTCAACACTACATTAGAAAGATTCTATATAAAATGATCAAGAGGGCTTCATTCCAGGTTGAAATGGTGGTTCAGTATCTGCAAAACAATGTCATACATCACACTGACAAAATGAAGGATAAAAACCATACGATCATCTGAGTAGATGCAGATAAACCTGTTGACAAAATTTAATATCCTTTCATGATTAAAAAAAAAAAACTTTAAACAGAGTGTATCTCAATATGTGTGTGCATGCTAAATAGCTTCAGTTGTGTCTGACTCTTTGTGATCCCATGGACTGTAGCCCGCCAGGCTTCTCTGTCCATGGGATTCTCCGGGCAAGAACAGGAGATGTTCCTGACCCAGGGATTGAACCAGCAACTCATATCTCAGTATAATAAAGGCCATATACAATGAGCCCAAAGCTAACATTATAGTCAACAGTGAAGAGCTTCAAGCTTTTCCTGTAAGATCAGGTACAAGACAAGGATGCTGACTCTTGCCACTTCTATTCAAAATTTTACCAGAAGTCCTAGAGAGAACAACTAGGGAAGAAGAAAAATAAAAGGCATTCGGGACTGGTGCAGCGAGATTTCCCGGGGGGGAGGGGGGAGGGAGGGGGGACCCGGAGGGGAAGCATATGTAAACCCATGGTGATATCATGACAATGTATGGCAAAAACAATAATAAAAAAAAAAAAAAAAGAAAAAGAAAAAAAAAAGGCATTCAAATTGGAAAGGAAGAAGTAAAAATGCCTCTATCTGCAGGTGATGTAATATTATATATTAAAAAAACTAAGGATTCTACCACAAAACTGTTAGAACTAAAAAGCAAATTCAGCCAATTTTCAGGATACAAAATCAATACATAAAATCAGTGGCCTTTCTATACACTAACAACAACCAGAAAGAGAAATTGATAAAACAACCTCATTTATAAAACAAATAAAATACTTAGAAATAAACTTTACCAAGGAGATGAAAGATACCTACACTGCAAAGCACAAGATATTGATTAAAGAAACTGAAGAAGATGCAAATACACGGTAAGATATTCCAAGCTTACAGAATGGAAGAAGTAATATTGTTAAAATACCCATATACCCAAAGCATTCTACAGAGTCAGGGCACACCTATCAAAATTCCAATGACATTTTTCATGGAATTTCATTTTAAGAGTCAAAGTTTATATGGTACATTAAAAGGTTTTCAGCATCATGAATCATCAGGGAAATGTAAATCAAAACCACACTGAGATATCGCCAAATAATCTTTAAAAAGAACAAAATGGAAAGACTTACAAAAGCTGGTTTTAAATTTTACAGAAATACAGTAATCAAGAAAATGAAGTACTGATATAACAGATAAATCAATCAAGGGACTAGAAAAAAGAATTGGGAAATATGTAAGGACATATGTGACCAACTAATTTCAAAAAAAGGCACAAAAATAATCCAGTAGGGAAAGTATAATCTTTTAAACAAATGATGCTGAAACAACTGGAAATCTGTAGTGATAAAATATGTGCGTCAAAGCATACAGAAAAAGTAATCCAAGATGCTTCACAGGGCTGAACATAAAAACTGTAAGGTGGCTAGATGAAAAAATGGGAAAATACCTTTCTGTCCTAAAGATGGCAAAGATCTTTCTGCACACAAACCCACTAAGGGCTAGGCCAGAAACAAACAAACAAAAAATTGATATCATTAGCCAAAATTAAAACTTATGTTCTTCAAAGACATTACTTAGAAAGTGAAAAGACAAGACATAAATAGGAAAAAAAATATTCTAAAGATACATACCTGACAAAGGACTTGTATTCAAAATAATACAAGATTATAGAATAAAATTACTTTTATTCTACAATCTAATAATAAAGAAATAGAAAATAAAATAAAGAGTTAAATAGAACCTTCACACAAGAAGATACAAATGGTCAATTAGCACATGTAAAGATGTTCAGTTAGACATAACTAGTTATCTAGGAAACAGAAATTAAAACCAGAATGAGACCTACCTATCAGAATGGTAACTAAAAAGATAAGAACGTGGAGCATCAAGAGCTCTCAGACATCACTGACAGGAACATAAAATAATAAGACTGCTTTAGAAAAGCACTGGCAGGTTTTCATGTATCTACCCAGCGATGCAATAATTCTATTCCCGAGTGTTTGCACTTTCTGTTCCCTCTTCCACCAAGAAAGGTATTGGACACAAATGTTTATAGAAGCTGTATATATACTAGTCAATTAATCTAAACAAAAATTCCATCAGTTGATTGATGGATAAACAAAGCACAGGTTACCCATACAACAAAACAAGGCACAGCAATAAAAGAAATAAACTGCTGATATTGACAACAATCTGAAGGAAATTTTAAACTTTCATGCTCTGCTGAAGACACCAGACATGAGTACATAATGAAACAGTTCAGTCCAGTCGCTCAGTCGAGTCCAATTCTTTGCAACCCTACTGACTGCAGCACACCAGGCTTCCCTGTTCATCACCAACTCCCAGAGTTTACCCGAACTCATGCCCACTGAGTTGGTTATGCCATCCAACCATTTCATTCTCCTGGTCCTCTTCTCCTCCTGCCTTCAATCTTTCCCAGCATCAGGGTCTTTTCAAATGACTCAGCTCTTTGCATCAGGTCACCAAAGAACTGGAGTTTCAGGTTCAGCATCAGTCCTTCCAATGAATATTCAGGACTGATTTCCTTTAGGATGGACTGGTTGAATCTCCTTGCAGTCCAACGGACGCTCAAGAGTCTTCTCCAACACCACAGTTCAAAAGCATCAATTCTTTGGTGCTTAGCTTTCTTTAGGATCCAATTCTCACATCCAGATATGACCACTGGAAAAACCATAGCTTTGATGAGATGGACCTTTGTTGGCAAAGGTATGTCTCTGCTTTTCAATGTGCTATCTAGGTTGGTCATAACTTTTCTTCCAAGGGGCAAGCGTCTTTTAATTTCATGGCTGCAGTCACCATCTGCAGTAATTCTAGAGCCCCCCCCAAATAGTCTGTCTTTGTTTCCACTGTTTCCCCATCTATTTTCCATGAAGTGATGGGACCAGATACCATGATCTTAGTTTTCTGAATGTTGAGTTTTAACCCAACTTTTTCACTCTCCTCTTTCACTTTCATTAAGAGGCTCTTGAGTTCTTCTTTGCTTTCTGTCATAAGGGTGGTGTCATCTGCATATCTCAGACTATTGATATTCCTCCCAGCAATGTTGATTATAGCTTCTGCTTCATCCAGCCCAGCATTTCTCATGATGTACTTTGCATATAAGTTAAATAAGCAGGCTGACAATAAACAGTCTTCACGTACTCCTTTCCTGATATAATGGATAATTTAATTTATATAAATTTCTACAATAGGTCAAACCAAGATACACTGACAAACATCAGCAAAGCAATTGTATTTGTGCTTCAGAGAAGGATATGGAAAGTGACTAGAAAAAGGTAAGAGGGCTCAATCTGGGTGATCAAAATTGCCATCCTTTGATTGGAGTGGTAGTTACATAGGTATATACATTTGATAAATTCATCAAACCACAAACTTAAAATCAGTGCAATTTATATGTCAGTTATCCTGTCCCCACCCAAAAGATACATATTCCCTAAATGATCCTAAAATGCAAGCAATATCTTATTAACAAAAATCACATTTTAAAAGGGATATAAAAGTATAGAAACAAAACAATAAGAATATTTATATATCAAATATGAATGAACCAGAAGAAACCTAGTACAGCATTCTTATTAAGTGACAAAAAGTAGAATTCAAGGAAAAATCATAAGGGACAAAGAAATTACATGTTAACAGATAGAAGAGGAATTTGAGAATATAAATCTATCATGTACATAAATGCACCTAACCATTTGTCTCAGAATAAGGAGACAAGTGGATATATCGAAAATTGTAATTATGATATTAACTTACACTCTTGAAAACTGATGGATCACACAGACAACAAAGTAGCAAAACAATAGAATATAATAACACAGTGAATAAACTGAAACTAGTAGCTTTAGATAAGACTTTGCATGAAGGAGAGAAATGTGCTTAGAACACTCCTGAAAAATGATGATGTAATAGCCACAAGAAACAATACATTCCAAAGCATCAACATCATATAGAGGGACTTCCTAGTGGTCCAGTGGTTAGGACTCCACACTTCCACTCCTGGGGGTATAGGATCACTATGGTCAGAGAGCTAAGATCACATGCTCTGCAACGGGGCCAAAAAGTGATACAGAAAATGTCCACTGAAAAAAAATGTCCTATGACTATAATACATAATAAACTCAGAAACTGATAACAACAGGGAAGCTAATAAACAACAAAAAGGACCTATGTCTGGGAAATACACTGTTGTTCAGTTGCTCAGTTGTGTCCGACTCTTTGCGACCCCATGGACTGCAGCATGCCAGGCTTTCCTGTCCTTCACCAACTCCTGGAGCTTGCTCAAACTCATGTCCATCGAGTCAGTGATGCCATCCAACCATCTCATCCTCTGTCATCCCCTTCTCCTCCTGTCTTCAATCTTTCCCAGCATCAGGGTCTTTTCCAATGAGTTGACTCTTGGAATCAAGTGGCCAAAGTATTGGAGCTTCAGCTTCAGCATCAGTCCCTCCAATGAATATTCAGGGTTGATTTCCTTTAGGATTGACTGGTTTCATCTCCTTGCAGTCCAAGGGACTCTCAAGAGTCTTAGCCAGCACCACAGTTCAAAAGCATCATACCATACCACAGAAAAAAAAAGACTAGGGGTGGGTGTGGGTCAAGTGTGTAAAGGGAATCAAAGTTACAAATTTATAACTGAAAAGTTATGAAATAAATAACTCATAGGGATGTACTGTACAACATGTTTACCATAAATAGTTATACTATTATCTATAGCAATATCATATAGTATTTATTTTGTTGAAATTTGCTATAAGACTAGGCCTGAATATTCACTGGAAGGACTGATGCTGAAGCTGAAACTCCAATACTTTGGCCACCTGATGGGAAGAGCTGACTCATTTGAAAAGACCCTGATGCTGGGAAAGATTGAGGGCAGGAGGAGAAGGGGACGACAGAGGATGAGATGGCTGGATGGCATCACCCACTTGATGGACATGAGTTTGGGTGGACTCCAGGAGTTGGTGATGGACAGGGAGGCCTGGTGTGCTGCGATTCATGGGGCTGCAGAGAGCTGGACACGACTTGAGCAACTGAAATGAGCTGAAAACTTAAAAGTTCTCATTACAAGAAAAATATTTTGTAATTATGTGCGGTGGCAAGTGTTAACCAAACTAATTGGGTGATCATTTCATAATATATAGAAATATCAAGTCATTACATTGTACATCTGAAACTAACATAATGTTATATGCCAATTATACTTCAATAAATAAATATTAGTTAAAAAATGAAACCAGATACAACTACAAACAGAAAATTTTAAATGAGAAAAAATAACCATTAAACATTAAATATCAAAATTAAGATGAAGTAGGAACCTTCATTAAACACAAAAAAATTAGAAATTGTATAATGTATAAAAAATAGAAACTGTAATGATTATTTTATTTTGGGTGCACAACATGTGGGATCTTTGTTCCCTGACCAGGCACTGAACCCACACTCCTTGCCCTGGAAGCCTAGTCTTAACCACTGGAGGGCCAAGGAAGTCCCATGGTAATTTACAAAATCTCTTCCACAACAAAAAGATCAGTCTCAGATTATGTGGCCATCAAGCTGTACTTTCAAGGAAGAGAAAATCCCTATCTCATATTCTAACTTGTTAAAGTATACAGGAAAAGAGGAACAGCTGTCTAATATACTGGATGAAAACAGTGGTATCTTAATTATAAAACTTGATAAGGACAATGCAAGAAAATCCCATTAATCAACACAGATGTAAATACCCTAAAGTAAACATTAGCTGAAACTCCAATACTGTGGCCACCTCATGCGAAGAACTGATTCATTTGTAAAGACCCTGATGCTGGGAAACATTGAAAGTGGAAGGAGAAGGGGATGACAGAGGATGAGATGGTTGGATGGCATCACTGACTGGATGGACGTGAGCTTGACCAAGCTCCAGAAGTTCATGATGGACAGGGAAGCCTGGTGTGCTGAAGTCCATGGGACTGCAAAGAGTCAGACACAGCTGTGCAACGGAACTGAACTGAACTGAAACATTAGCCAATCAAATCGAACAAAGTCTTAAAATACTAATGGAGGAGGAAGAGGAGTCATGATCAGATAAAGTTTATCCTGATATCCATATGTATTACATGCCTGGAAAATACTCCGATAATTCAAGGATAGCATGACATGAGAAAATCTATAAAGGTAATCAATCACAGTTAATAGATGAAATAATAAAATCACATAATTATCTCAATACATGAAGAAATAACATTTGAAAAAGCTGAGGAGTGATTCATGCTAAAAATTCTCAGACAACAAAGAATGAGAGTAACTTCCTAACCAGACAATATTATATACCAAAAATCTATATCCACCACCGTAACTGAAAAACTTTAGACACATAATGACAACTGCTATTCCTTCTTTGGGTCAACACTAGAAGACAAGAAAGAGAAACCAGAGGCATAAGGATTGGAGGAGGAGAGAAAAAACTGATCAGCAGAAAGTGTGATATCAACAGAGAAAAATTTAACACAATCAACAGATATACAGAAAATATGACCATTCACATAAAACAATAAAATAAGCAAAACCAAGGTAAGAATTAATGGAATCCATATATAAAGAAATTAAAAACAGAATAAGAAATTTGAGCAAGGTGGTTAAATTGAAAATCAGCTTATATAAGTCTACAACATAGCTCTACTAAAGTAATAACCAAGTGGAAAATATAAAAGAAAATAAGATAATATCCACAATAAGACAAAATATCTTTAACTTCAAAATGCATAGGACTTTGATGAAGAAATTTTAAAACTATGTTAAGATTAGCTATATAATGGATACAATGAATTAATAGAAAAATATTTCATGCATAGAAAAAAATTGGCATGAGCCCCTGATTTCTTTTTCCTACCACAGTCCTTCTTCACCTCTCTCCCTGGAGTCTAATCCCATAGCTGATCCAGAAGTTCCTGCTGGCCAACCTCCATGAAGGTCTGCAGCACACTTTCAGATACTGGCTTTCATCAAGACCCCTAAGCCTCTTAGTGTTGCTGTTGTCTGTCGCTCAGTCGTATCCGATTCTATGCAACCCCATGAACTGCAGCATCCCAGGCTTCTCTGTCGTTTGCAACCTCCTGGAGTTTGCTCAGACACATGTCCATTGAGTTGGGGATACCATCCAACCATTTCATCCTCTGCTGACCCCTTCTCCTCCTGCCCTAAATCTTCCCCAGCATCAGGGTTTTTCCAATGAGTCGGCTCTTCAAATCAGGTGGCCAAAGTATTGGAGCTTCAGCTTGAGCATCAGCCCTTCCAATGAGGGACTAAATCCTAAAGTTTTCCTTTAGGATTGACTGGCCTGATCTCCTTGCTGTCCAAGGGACTCTCAAGAGTCTTCTCCAATACTACAGTTCAAAAGCCTCTTATCCTGCCTATTATAAGAGTCAGCTGTCTTTCAGCAATTGAGAACTGTGTTTTTATACTTCCCACTGAGTTGCAGCCCTCTACCTTGGTGCACACAGGTGCATACAGTCATTCACATACACATGCACACACGTGCATCCATGTTCACATGTTCAGAGTTAGGTGTGAGCACTGGTTTCCATGGCTTTGTCTGCTCTAGGCTGCCTCTCTGTCTGGGAGCTGAATTGTTCACGCAGTGACTGAGCATTCCGCCTCCCCCTGAATCTTCCCCAAACTGATGGAAACAACCAGTGGCTGGGAAACCGTGAGATAAGGAGATAACAGGTGAAAGGAACGGAAACTAGAAATGCGCCAAGTCATAAGGCATTCATAGGCAAGACACCTTATTTAAAATTAAAACTTCATCTCAACATAGAAACCAAAAGTAGCAACCACCAGAGAACCCAAAAGCAGATCACCAAGTATGGACAACCTTGGAACATGCAATGGAGCAGCCAGAACTCTGGGAGACCAGCCAGAAACCTGAAAGGATTTGCTACACCCTATGACCAGGCTTCCCTGGTGGCGCTAGGGGTAAAGAATCGGCTTGCTAACGCAGGAGATATAAGAGACCTGGGTTTGATTCCTGGGTTGGGAAGATCCCCTGGAGGAGGGCATGGCAACCCACTTCAGTACTCTGGCCTGGAGAATCCCATGGACAGAGGGGAGCCTGGTGGGCTACCGTCCAAGGGGTCACAAAGAGTTGGACATGACTGAAGTGACTTAGGAGCAGAAGCAAACTCTTTGACCATGGACCAAATGGACCACATCACCTCCTAATCCCTAGCCTGTCCAGGTGAATGGGTATCTTGCCCAATTCTGGCCTCTTTTCTCAGGTTACCAGAGAGGATATCAGAACTCGCATGCTATCTCTGAGACATGATCAAGGCAATGTCTTTAAATTCACTGGAATTTTCACATACAAGGAAAAGAACTTACAGCCTGTTCACCTAATCCTTTCTTCAGTAGATATATTTGAAAAAAAAAAAATTCAAGATTTATATCTCTAACTGTAGTCATTTTAAAAGCAAGACAGAGAATTAATAGTGTTTCATTTTGAGGGGAAATTGTCTAAAGCTAATATAAATTACTTACATTATTATTGAAAAATCACATATATAAATCTGGTGTTTCTCTCAGGATGATGTTTGCAGATTTATAGATCCTATGCAATATAAATGAGAACAAGGAAGCCAGGATCTTATTCAATTTTTCTCATGCCACTCAGAGTAAACGTTCTATAAACCTACCACGCTGTCCTTGCCCAGGCCACCCTGGACCATAGCTATTCTTACACCTAATGGGTCCCTATTCCCATCCTCCATGCCTTGGCACAAATTTTCCCTCATGCAGAACTCCTTTCAAAGACTCTCCTTTTTTTAAATAGAGATATAGTTGACATGTAACATGGTATTATATTCAGGGTACAACACAGTGGTTCAGTATTTACAGTTTTTTTCTTGTGATGAGAACTTTGAAGATCTACTACTGTCTAATTCCCTGGTGTGTCAGATGGTAACGAACTCGCCTGCCAATGCAGGAGAGTGGGGTTCAACCCCTAGATTGGGAAGATCCCCTGGAGACAGAACTGGTAACCCACTCTGGTGTTCTTGCCAGGAGAATTCCACGGACAGAGGAGCCGGGTGGGCTACAGTCCATGGAGTATTAAAGAGTCGGACACGACTGAGTGACTAACACTTTCACCTTCACTGTCTTAGCAACTTTCAAAGATGCAATACAGCATCATAAACTGCAGTCAGTGCTTATCTTTAGCAACTGCTTCCTCCAATGGCTACTCGACTTTATCTTTCCCTTGAAACTTTGCTGCCAGGTGCCCAAGCCCATAGGACTGTCCTAATTACTGCTCAGCCTTGCATTCAACTTACCTGTTTCTTCGCTGGGCAGGGCTGGCCTCATGGGTATGTGACCTGTGAAATCACACAGAGCCCTACTCTCACATCCTAAGTTGGTTTCATCCCCTTCCATCACCGTCTTGAAAATCTTCACAGTTTTATCTTTGAACACGTGGTCTGTAACTGAACGGAGCATGAGCAGAGGAGTAGGTACCACACACAATGCACGGTGCTTCTCCAGCTCGCTGCACACGGCTTTCCTGATGCCCCAGGAGAACAGAATTCCAGGGGACCCACAGGGTGTGGGAGTTTGGCAAGGCTCAAAGTCCAAGGTAAGTATATTACATTTATCATTGAGTAGCGAGTAGGTGGAGGCACTGAACGTCCCCAAAGGCCATGTTTTTCATTGGAACCAGAACCTGACTTGATGGCAGAAAGAAGGCAACGGGTCTAAACATTAGTCAACCATTTATGATGAAAATAATGCCATAGAGAGAAAAAGAATGAGAGAGTAATCCATTGTCTGTTTTCCTTTCAGGACTTCCTTATTTATCAGTAAGAAAATGTAGAGAGAGTGTTAGGTAGAATATGCACATGAGAAGTAAAATAAACAACTCAGGTAGTTTTGTAGTGTTTCCATTGTTCTGGTAAGAATAAGATGCACAGAATTATGTAATTTCAGTGATTCCACATATAAGTTTAGTACCCTTACATTTATATTTAAAACCTGCATTGCATCACAAAAAAAAATGAATGGCAAAGTTCACGCTAATAATTTATATTTTCGATTGTTCCTTACATAGAATGTCATTAAAAAGCAAGTAAAAAAAAAAAGAAACCACAAAAGAGAGCAAAAAATTTTATATTTTATACTTCTAATGGCTTCTTTCCCCCGCCCCCACCATTTTTGAACAAGGGGCCCCTCATTTTCAGTTGCTCTTGACCCACAGCCAGCCCTGCCTCTAAAACTTAAGTTCCAAGAAGGCAATGACTTTGCTTTATCCATTGCAGTAAGACTGCAGCACCCCGGCCCCTACTTTTGAGTTCAGTAAGTATCTGTTGGATCTGGAATATGGTGGGCATAATAAAGAAAAAAAGACCACAGGGTCCCAAACTAGGATAATAATGATCTGGCTTTCTGCTTTGAGCAGGACAGAACACACCTACGATATTAAGCTCAGTCCCAGGGGTCACGTGTGAAGGAATCTGCCTGTGGTGCAGGAGACCCAGGTCTGATCCCTGGGTTGGGAAGATCCCCCTGGAGAAGGAAACAGCAACCCACTCCAGTATTCTTGCCCGGGGAATTCCACAGACAGAGGAGCCTGGCGGGTTACAGTCCACGGGGTCACTGAGAGTCAGACACCACTGAGCGACTAACTTTGGTAACCCGCATTACCTGTTAACCAAAGGGAAGTTAATCAACCTTTGTTGTTGAGCATCAGTTTTCTCTTTTGAAAAATAAGGATAATAAAGTGTTTTTTAAAAGATAGAGGGGAACACAACTGCTGACTCCTAAACACTGAACGTCTGCTACTGAGAAAAGAGTGACATGTAAGAGCCCAGTAGAAACCAATGGAAAGCAGCTTTTAAGAAGCCGTAAAACCAATATGAAGAATTTCCGAAGGCAAACGTGAGCCTCTCTGGGGGTACAGTAAGTCCCTTGTCCTTTGAAAAAGGAGAGGAGTACCTGACAAAGTTTTAAGAAGCATGCGATATCAGATAAAGACTAGGACAGAAAATAGTAACAATAATTACAGTAGACGTGGTTTCCTGGCATATTCTAAGTGCTAGATGCTACAAGAGGTGCTTTACATATATTACCTTAGTGAATCATAACAAGCAATCCACCAGGTAGGCAATATTCCTCTTATTACTATTATTCTTACTTTGAGGATAAATAAGAAAATTTAACTTATTCAAGTTCACCAAGCTAGTATTTTATGTGGACAGCCACTTACCACTGAATTCTAATTCTGAGACTCCAAAACACTGGACAACATTCACCTACATGCTAAATGAAATAAGAATGATTACAAATCCTGTGTCTGAATGTGAAAGACTCCCCAGATGGTACCCTCAACGTCACACCAATATGACAGCACCCATCTGAATCATTATGAGGGAACCTAAAAGATGCAAGAAACCGTCAAGGGGAATTACATCATTCTCAAGGAGAGCTTCAAAAACATCAAGGAGCCAGAAGGCGTTTTCTTCCCTGGAACATCCACATAGTTACTGAGTTTCCAGCCTGCCCCAAACTGTTGCTCCATCTACCAAAACAGCTGAGTTTCTGGATCTCTATCACTACACATACGATTCCCAACGTTGTCCTCAGCCTCCATCTGCAGAGCAAGTGAGAGCGCAGGTCTGCCAGAAAGCAGCTTTGTCCCATTTTAAGATACGTGCTGCAGCTTTTTATACTCACACATCTTGAAAATCACCCTCGGAAAGCCATATTTGGGTGTTTGGGTACATGGTAGTCTAGCAGGTGTGAAATTACCACTTTGTGGGACATAATTCACGTTCTCTGCCTTGTTTCCTACCACATAAGCCCAGGACGTGATTGAAACCAACATCTGTCGAAAGCAAAGCAGGGATGCTCATTTAAATGCTTCCCTTTCCAAAAAGTTACTCAGGAGCCACGAAAGTGTTCTGGATTCTACCTGTTAGAATTGTTTTGAAATGACATCACCCCAAATTCCAACTTAAAATTCAGAAGTGGAAAACAGCTGACTTTATCTGCTATGCCTAAAAGGACTCTGAACTCTTTAATTTTCTTATATTCATTTTTGGTAGTTAACAAAGCACTCTATGGGCTTCCCTGGTGGCTCAATTGGTAAAGAATCCATCTGCAATGTGGCACACCTGGGTTCGATTCCTGGGTTGGGAAGATCCCCTGGAGAAGGGAAAGGCTACCCACTCCAGTATTCTGGCCTGGAGAATTCCATGGGCAATATCCTCCATGGGGTCACAAAGAGTCGGACATGACTGAGCGACTTTCACTCCACTTCACTATGAGTACAAGCTCATTTTTGGCACACTTCTGCAAAAAGGGAGAGCCCACGACAAGAGAGTCACTGAAAACACTCAGATTTAGAAGTGAGTTGATATCATAGCTGAAATGGGATCCAAGACTCCTTCTATCCAGGTGCTGCTCTCCATCAAATTGGTGGTAGCATTTTAAAAACCTATACAAATGTCCAAAAGAAAAGATAAAAAGACAAAAAAAGAACGAAAAACGTATAGGAAAGAAACAAGTATTGGACCACATCCTCAAGCTACAAGCAGGAAAAAAGGAAACTAGACACCTGAATGTTTCATTAGGATGAAAATGTCCACATACACGCTTTGTCACTGAAAAGTTGCTCGGTGCCATCTGATCAGCAGTATAACACCTTATCTCTTCACATCACTAGGTTGCTTTTATATCTGAAACTACACAACGTATTACACTGTAATACCTATCTGCTTCAAACCACAGCATAAAAGTACCTACACAGCATAAATCACACATGACATCACATTAGGTCTTTTAAATAATGCTGTGAACACCAGGAAAAGATTCTAGGGGTCCATTTTTCATGTTCTTTTTGCTACTGCCCAAATGGAGGTGCTTACTTTGCCTCTCCACCAGTTCCTTTCAATTCAAGAAAATCAAATGTGTACGAAGAACTTTTCATGTGTGAAAGGTACCAAATGTTGCCGTACAAATAGGAATGCCATATCCATCCACCTCAAGACCCAGAATGCTGAGTTCAAACATACCTAGTCTATCTTCTCTATACCCCCTTCCTGACATGTCTTATTCCTGTTTCTCCTTCTGTGCTCCTTTTGACATCTCTGTTTTACCCAGACATCCAACTCAAGGATGGAAAGGACAGGAGAGAATATTCCCACAGCATCCATGCCTCCCTCTCTCCTTGGCAGTACAAATGTACCACACAGAGGAAACAATCTACTGTCTGAACCTAGGCACAAGGACAATTTTATTCACTTGTGTATCTTTCCTGACAAGCACAATAGTGGAAACTCAGTCAACACCAAATGCATACATAAAGATTAAACAAAGACCAGTCAAGTCTGCCTTTGAATTATAACCCTGGTAACAGGTTTTGGAGGAAATTCAACTAAAATGAACTTCAAGATTCTGGATGGTTTCCCATCTATGTTTGACTAATTTATCCTTCCTCAAAAGAATACATTTTCTCTTTCTCTCCATCCCCTCCTTTTCTGGCCTTCCCCTTCCCCATCTCTCTGTTTCACACACCCAACTTCTATTTAAACCGATGCAAGAAATATACTCTTATATTATTCAGTTAACCAGCTTCATCTTGCTGTGAAAGCAGCATATATGAGATAATGACAAAAGAAAAATTATCTGACTCTATTATTCTCATGAGAACACAGGGCCATTGAGAGAAGGGGAAGGACAGAGCAGGACTGGCAGCATTGAATGCTCTGGTATTTAGCAAGACAAAGCTAAGGTAACATTTCTTGTACATCAGGAATTCAAACATTATTACATGGCATGTACATTCCAAACTCCTTGATTATTAGGTTGTAATTCTAAAGCATCTGACCTTGGCAGGAAAGGATAAGCGAAGATTTTCCTGACTGCTATTTAGAAGGAATGATGAATGCATTTATTTTTAATTTTGTTTTATGAGGAGACCAAAT
The DNA here is from genome assembly GCA_007570785.1 of Antilocapra americana. Lineage (NCBI taxonomy): Eukaryota > Metazoa > Chordata > Mammalia > Artiodactyla > Antilocapridae > Antilocapra > Antilocapra americana. The sequence goes on from ML661908.1 coordinate 6,436,446, forward strand.
AGGAGCTCCTTTCCAACTGATTAAGCAATCATCAGCCAATCACTCTGAGCCTGAAAAGTTGAACGCCGTTACTTCCCTAAAATGCTTGAATGTTAAGAGATGAGGATATGATTAATTGGGACTTTATAATTACCAGCAGTCTAAAGAGTAAGGAGAAAATGGAGATGTAGGAAGATCCTGAACTTACCTCCTCCAATGGACACAATAAATCTACAACTACATATAAAATAACCCCCATTGAAATGGACCTTAAGACTGGATGAAAAGAAAGTGAAAGTGTTAGTCACTCAGTTTTGTCCAACTGTTTGACAATACATGGACCAGAGCCCACCAGGCTCCTCTGTCCATGGAATTCTCCAGGCAAGAATACTGGAGTGGGTTGCTATTTGCTACTCCAGGGGATCCTCCTCCCACCCCAGGGATTGAACCCAGGTCCTCTGCACTGCAGGCAGATTCTTTACCACCTGGGCCACAGCATCTACGTCCAATGAAAAGAGCCTCCAAATGAAGGGTAGAAGGACAGCACTGAGATGGGGAGCAGAGGAGGAAATATAGTCTTATCAAAGAGCAAAACACATACGTGTTTTGGGGATAAGGGCAAATCAGCCACGGCAATTCACAATCGGGAGGGATCACAAGGGTACTTTTTTACTCCTTTCCCCATGTTTTATACTTCTGATGCCATGTTTTACATTTTTAAGTTTTATATATACCTTAACAAATTGTTATAATTTTAGTTAATCTTGGTACCATTATCTTTTAAACATCATACTTGCTCTATAAGTGACTGATCCACTACATTTATCACATATTTTCCTTTTCCAGAGAAATTTTTAATATTGTATGTTTTATTACTGTCAGTTAGTGACAGTTTTTCAGTTTCAATTCAGTACAGTCACTTAGTCATGTCCAGCTCTTTGTGACCTCATGGACTGCAGCACGCCAGGCTTTCCTGACCATCGTCAACTTCCAGAGCTTACTCAAACTCATGTCCATTGAGTCAGTGATTCCATCCAACAATTTCATCCTCTGTTGTCCCCTTCTCTTCCCACCTTCAATCTTTCCCAGCATCAGGGTCTTTTCAAATGAGTCAGTTCTTCACACCAGGTGGCCAAAGTACTGGAGCTTCAGCTTCAGCATCAGTGCTTCCAGTGAATATTCAGGACTGATTTCCTTTAGAATTGACAGGTTTGATCTCCTGGCAGTCCAAGGGACTCTCAAGAGTCTTCTCCAGCACCACAGTTCAAAAGCACCAATTCTTCAGTGCTCAGCTTTCTTTATGGTCCAACTCTCACATCTATACACGAACACTGGAAAAACCACAGCTTTGACTAGACGGACCTTTGTTGGCAAAGTAATGTCTTTGCTTTCTAGCATGCTGTCTAGCTTGGTCATAGATTTTCTTCCAAGGAGTGAGTGTCTTTTAATTTCATGGCTGCAGCCACCATCTGCAGTGATTTTAGAACCCAAGAAAATAGTCTCTCACTGTTTCCATTGTTTCCCCATCTATTAACCAGGAAGTGATGGAACCAGATACCATGATACTAGTTTTCTGAATGTTGAGTTTTAAGCCAACTTTTTCACTCTCCTCTTTAACTTTCATCAAGATCCTTTTTAGTTCTTCTCTTTCTTCCATAAGGGTGGTGTCATCCACATATCTGAGGTTATTGATATTTTTCCCGGCAATCCTGATTCCAGCTTATGCTTCAACCAGCCCAGCATTTCACATGATGTACTCTGCATATAAGTTAAATAAGCAGGGTGACAATTTAAGTAAGTCCAATTAACATTTCTTGTAGGGATGGTTTAGTGATAACGAACCCCTCTACCTTTTGCTTATTTGAGAAAATCTTGATCTCTCCTGTATTTTGAGTGGTTATCTTTCCTGGGTAGAGAATTCTCAGTTGGAAGACTTTTTTTTTTTCTTTTCACACTTTGAATATGTAATGCCAGTGCCTTCTGGCCCACAAAGTTTTGCTGAGAGGCAAAAGGTAATAAGATAAAGCTTTGGAATGTGTTCAAATTTAAGTTGCTACCAACTTAAAACACCCTGCTATTTACACAGGATGCTATATTTGAACATCACATTAACCACAAGACAAAAACTTTTGGTAAATCACAAAAGAAAATGAGAAAGAAATCTAAGCATGACACTAAATAAAATCATTAGAAAATAAGGAAGGAGAGAAAGAAAAGAAGAAAAGGAACTAGAAAAATGCCTAGAAAACAATTAACATACTAGCAATAAGTACATACGTATCAATAATTAAAGTAAATGAACCATATTCACCAATCACAAGACACAGAGTGGCTCAATGGATACAAAAACAAAATCCATATATATCTGCATATAAGGAGCTTATGTCAGGAGAAAGAACAAATACAGACTGAAAGTGAAGGGGTTAAAAAAGACCCTCCATTCAAATGGAAATGAAAAGAAAGCTGGGGTATCTATGCCCAATTCTTTGCAACCCCATGGACTGTAGCCCCCAGGCTCCTCTGACCATGGGGATTCTCCAGACAAGAATACTGGAGTGGGTTTCCATGCCCTCTCCAGGGGATCGTCCCAACCTAGGGCAAATGCAGTTCTCCCACAGGGCAGGCAGATTCTTTGCTGTCTGAGCCACCAGGGAAGCCCATAGGAAACTTACTTCAGGATAACAGACGTGAACAGACTGAATGCAAAGGGGTTAAAAAAGATAGTCCATTCAAATGGAAATGAAAAGAAGGCTGAAGAATCTATATTCATATCATAGAAAAAAGATTTTAAAGCAAGGACTGTAGAGAAGACAAAGAAGGGCGTCACATAAATGGTAACGAGATGAGTCCAGTAAGAAGACAGAACACTTATAAATGTACATGCACCCAACATAGGAGTGCCAAGTCATATAAAGCAATTGTTAATGAATTGAAAGGGAGAAGCTGAAAGCAATACCTTAATGGGAAGGGATTTCAACATCCCACTTACATAAATGGATAGATCATCCAGACATAAAATCAATAAGGAAACACGGGCCTTAAATGACACATTAGGTTGGACTGATTAAATAGATATATGCAGAACATTCCATTCAAAATCAATAGAAAAGACATTCTTCTCAAGGGCACGTGAAATAGTCTCCTAGATGGATTGCATGCTGGGACACAAAACAAGTCTCGGTAAATTCAGGAAAACTGAAACAATACCATCCTCTATCTGCCTGCAATGTGGGAGACACAGGTTCGATCCCTGGGTTGGGAAGATCCCCTGGAGAAGGAAATGGCAACCCACTCCAATATTCTTGCCTGGAAAATTCCATGGACTGAAGAGCCTCGTAGGTTACAGTTCATGGGGGTCACAAAGAGTCGGACACAACTGAGCAACTTCATTTCACTTCTTACCATCCTCTCCAACTACAAAGGTACGGAAACTAAAAATCATCCACAAGGAAAAAGCACAAAAGTATGGAGATTAAACAACATGCTACTAAACAACCAGTGAGCCATATAAGAAAGAGAAATTTTTAAAATACCTAATGATAAATGAAAACAGAAATACAATATACAAAAAATTATAGGATGCAGCAAAGCCTTTTCTAAGAGAGATTCACAGCGACACAGGCCTTCCTCAAAAAAATAAACAAAAAAATCACAAATAAACAATCCAACTTCATACCCAAAACGCCAAGAAATAGAAGAAAAAATGCAGTGTAAAACTAATAAAGAGAAAGTAAATAATAAACATTAGAGAGAAAATAAATAGAGGCAACAGAAAAGACTGATGAAACTAAGAGCTGGTTCTTTGAAAAGAAACTAGATTAACAAAACTTTGGCTAGACTAACCCAGAAGAAGAATCAAAAAGGACTCAAAATCAAAAATCAAAGCACAAAATGCTTGACAGATAACACAAAAATACAAAAGATCATAAGAGACTACAACAAATAATTATACACCAACAAAGTAGACAACCTATAAGAAATGGTTAAAGTTCTACAAATGTGCAATCTTCCAAGAATGAATCAGGAAGAAACAAAAAATCTGAATAGACTGAATACTAGCAAGGAACTTAAGACTCCAAAATTTCCCAACAAATAAATGCCAGGACTAGATGGATTCACTTTTGAATTCTACAGATCACTCAAAGATCATCTATGGATCACTCTATAGATCATTTTCAAACTATTCAAAAAAGTGAAGAGGAATGAAGCCTTCCAAACATTTCATGAACCAGAATTATCCTGATACCAAAACCAGACAAGGACAATATAGGAGAAGAAAATTATAGGCAATATTCCTAATGAAAATAGACACAAAAATTTTCAACAAAATATTGGTAAACTGAATATAAAAATATTTTTAAAGGATCATATATCATGATCATGTGGTATTTATTAGAGGGATATGAGGATGGCTCGATATACACAAATCAGTCAATATGATATTATCACATTAAAAAAAGAAAAATAAAAATCATAAGGTTATCTCAAGAGGTGCATAAAAAGCTTTAAACAAAAGTCAACATCCATTTATGATAAAAATTCTCAGGTATAGAAGGGAATGCACCTCAATATAATAAAGGCCATATGTGATAAACCCATAGTTAATATCATACTCAACAGTGAACAGTTGAAAGCTTCTCCTCTAAGATCAGGAAGAAGACAGGGATGCCCATTCTCACCAGTTTTATTCAATATTGTATTGGAATTCCTAACAACAACAGTTAGACAAGAAAAACATAGTAGGCCTTCAAATTGGAAAGGAAGAAGTAAAACTATCACTAATTGCAGATGACCTGATACTGTATATATAAAACCCCAAAGATTTCATCAAAAACTGTTAGAAATAATAAATAAATTCAGTAAAGTAACAGGATAAAAAATTAACAGAGTAAACTGTGATGCTTCTATACAGGATACAAAATTAATACAGAGTAATCTGTGATGTTTCTATGTGCCAGTAACAAACTAGCATAAAGAGAAATTAAGAAAACAATCTCATTTTCAATTACATCAAAAAGAATAAAATATCTGGGAATAAATTTAACCAAGGAGGTGAAGGACAGACACAGTGAAAACTGTAAGACACTGATGATAAAAACTGAAGGAGATACAAACAAATGGGAAGATATTCTATACTCATGGACTGAAAGAGTATTGTTAAAAATGTCCCTACCACCCAAAACAAAGCAATCCAACACAATCTGATTGTATCAGAGGTGTAATGGCATATTCCACAAAACTAAAACATATAATTCTAAAATTTGTATGGAAATGCCAACGACCCCAAAGAGTCAAAACTATTTAAGAAAGAACAAATTTGAAGGTATCACACTTCCTGATTTCAAACTATAGTACAAAACTATGATAATGAAAATAGCATAGTACTCGCACAAAAACAGACATACAGCTCAGCGGAACAGCATTTAGAGCCCAGAAATAAACTCACAGGCACAGGGACAGATAATTTATGATAAAAGATAAAGAACATATAATTAAGAATGGATAGTTTCTTCAAAATATAGTTCTGGAAAAAGTGGACAGCCACATGCAAAAAATGAATCTAGACTATCATACATCATGCACAAAAATTACCTCAAAATGGAACAGACTTCAGTGTAAGACCTGAAACCATAGGTTTCAGAAGAAAACATAGGTAGTAACCTCACTCTCATCTATCTTAGTGATGCTTTTGTGGATCTAACTCTGAAGATCTGGGAAACAAAAACAAACAGTACTACATCAAACCAAAAAGCTTCTTCACAGTGAAGGAAAATATCAAAATGAAAAGGAAACTATGGAATGTGAGAATAAATTCTCAAATTATATATCCAGTATGGGATTAATATTCAAAATATGTGAAGAACTCAAATAACTCAACAAGTAAAAAAAATTAAAACCCCATTAAAAATGGGCAGGGGATCTGAATAAACAGATTTCCAAAGAAGACGTAAAGATGAACAACAGGCACAGGAAAAGGTATTCAACATCACTAATTATAAGGAAAATGCAAGTCAAAACGACAATGATATCACACCTGCTAAAATGGTTATTATCAAGAAGACAATAACAAATGTTAAAGACAATGTGGACAAAAGGGATCCATCATATACCACTGTTGTGACTGTATATTGATACAGCCACCAGGGAAAACAGTATAGAGGGTCATAAAAAAAATTAAGACTAGAACTACCACGTGACCCAAAGAATATGTAAACGTTAACTCAAAAAGATATCTGCACCCCTATATTCACTGTAGCATTATTTACAGTAACCAAGATATGGAAATAACCCAAATGTCCATCAACAGATAAATGTGAGACAGACATGGATACAATGGAATATCACTCAGTCATTAAAGAATGAAACCCTGCCATTTGCGATAACATGGACAAAGGTATGCTATATGAAATAAGTCAAACAGAGAAAGACAAATACCATGTGATTTCATTCATATGTGAAATCTAACAAAAAAACACATTAACAAACAAAAGAAAAGGAGAACAAATTCACAGGTACAGAGATGAGGTTACTGGGTACCAGAGGGCAAGGGGGTGGGTGCAGGTAAAAACCTGCATAGGAGGAAACCTGTATGGTGATGGATGGTAACTAGACGCATGATGGTGATCACCTGGCATGACATACAGGCATCAAATTAAAATTCTGTGTGTGCTGTGCTCAGTCACTAAGTTGTGCCCAACTCTTTGGGACCCTCTGGACTGTAGCCCACCAGGCTTCTCTGGCCATGGGGTTTTCCAGGCAAGAATACTGGAGTGGGTTGCCATGTCCTCCTCCAGGGGATCTTCCTGACCCAAGGCTCAAACCTAGGTCTCTCTCGTCTCCTGCACTGCAGATGGATCCTCTGCCACCAAGCCATCAGGAAAGCCCCATGATGCTGTATATCTAAAACATATAAACAATAATAGTAAATAATAAGTGAAGAATATGGAGGATTACCAACTAGAGATGTTATTCTCTTGCTGTGAAGTGTCCCAATCAGAAGAGCTAACACATCGGCAGTCAAAGACATGCTTCTCGGGGACTTCCCTGGTGGTCCAGTGGCGAAGACTCTCAGCTCCCAATGCAGGTGGAGCCAGGTTTGATCCCTGGGCAGGGACCTAGACCCCACATGCCCCAACTAAGACCCAACACAGCCAAATAAATAAATAAAAATAAATATTAAAAAAAAAAAAAAAGACATGCTTCTCTCCCTGAGACCAGGCCAGGAATTGGACAACAGTAGTTTTACAGATAAGAGCATACTCTTTGTCTCCAAGGTCAGGTTTATTTTCCACCAGTAAGAAACTTCTGCAGGAGCAGTAAACTGCTGGTCACTGTTCTTGCATTTTTTACAGCCATCTTCTACTCCTGGCCACCTATGAGCCACTTCAAGATAGTTTTGAGACTTCTAACATTTTTGGTAACCAGACATGATCCAAAGAGGGCATGATGACATTAGTTTTCAAAGCAAGCCAAGTATTTACACAACAAAGGAATGGGAAAAAATGGTCATGCAATTGAAAAAAAGGTAAAACCACAGAAAAGAACACATGAAAGGACAAAGAAGATCTCAAGCTTTTAAACTCTAATTTTTGTTATGCAACTTCAGGTTTTAACTTTATTCATCCAGTGGCTATCCCATCATCTGCATGAGATTAAAAAATGAACTACTAGGGAACACCTGAATCACCCCCAAAATACACATGTGCTTTAAACAATCAAGGACAAGGAGAGGGCCAGACTTAATGGAGGAAGTATAAATTCTCCTTTGGTCAGAATTCAGCCCCAAAGAGACTAAAGAAAACACATTGCTTCTTTCAGGCAAAAGCATTGGAACTCTGGCCTCAAGGGCAAAGTCTTACACCAAGAACACTGTCTCCTTTCTTTCCTCTGTGCAAATGTTGGTTGCTCTTGCTGTTCAGTCACTAAGTCGTGTCTGACTCTTTGCAACCCCATGAACCATAGCACATCAGGGTTCCCCGTCCTTCACTATCTCCCAGAGTTTGCTCAAACTCATGTCCATTGACTTGGCAATGCCATCCAACCATCTCATCCTCTCTCGTCCCCTTCTCCTCCTGCCCTCAATCTTTCCAAGCATCAGGGTCTTTTCCAGTGAGTCAGCTCTTCGCTTCAGGTGGCCAAAGCATTGGTGCTTCAGCTTCAGCATCAGTCCTTCCAGTGAATATTCATGCTTGACTTCCTTTAGGATTGACTGATTCGATCTCCTCACTGTCCAAGGGAGCCTCCAGTCTTCTCCAGCACCGCAGTTCTAAAGCATCAATTCTTTGGCTCTCAGCCTTCATCATGGTCCGATTCCTACAACCATACATGACTACTGATACTGACACCCTATCTCTTTCCTGGGGTCCTTCTTGCCATCTCAGGCTACAGAGTACAGGCTGATGTCCCCCAGAGCACTTTCTGTTGTTGCTGTTGTCACTAATCTTTACAATGTTGTGTTGGTTTTTCCCATACAACAAAGCGAACCAGCCATAATTACACATATCCACTCCCTCCAGAGCCTTCCCTCCCCTCCCCCCACCCCATCCCTCCAGGTCATCACAGAGCATCACACCAGGCTCCCTGTGTTCCACAGTAAGTTCTCACCAGCTACTTTAAAGAACTCAAGTTATATCCCTTTTTACGATCATTCTGTGGCTCATTTCTCACTACACATGTTCAACTGGATGGAAGCAAAGGAGCAACACCCACCTTCAATCCAGCAAGCATCCCCCTCCATACACACAACCAGCTGAGGTCCTGCTTTGCAGGCGTGTTTATCATTCAGTCGTGTCTGACTTCTTGCGACCCCAAGGACTGTGGCCCACCAGTCTCCTCTGTCCATGGAAATCTCCAGAATACTGGAGCAGGTTGCTATTTCCTGCTCGAGGGGATCTTCCTGATCCAGGGATTGAACCTGGGTCTCATGCATTGCTGGCGGATTCTTTACCATCTGAGCCACCAGGGAAGCCCCAGAATTGTGCTTCCCTCACTCTTGGTAGACAGTGTAGACCTAGGTTAAAATGACCTCAATCCATGCCATTTTCTATCCTTGGCTGGCAGGCAACCGAAGTAGACTATCATTAAACAGTGGTTCCAGAAAGTTTGTGTCAGGCATGGGGTTCCCTGAGGTCAGGAGGCTCACCACAGGACAACAGAGGTGGCGAAAGATGGGGGGTGGACTCCACGTGTGGATGCTGCGGAGGAAGAGGGGAGGAAGGAGAGACCAGGCAGAAGTGTGGAGGAGCACTGATCTGAATTAAACCCTGCGTGGCACAGCCTCCCTCCACCTCCTCTCCACCCCACCCTCCCCACTGTCCTTACCTTTAATCAAATGTACTGAGCCATCTGAAAAACAGTATCAACTTTGAAGGTTTGTTTAATGCTAAAATCATTACCCTTACTACTAGGCATTTGATTACTGCTTCTTTCATTTTAAAGAAATCAAATTTTCAGGTAAGCCATAGGTACAAAATAGGCATTTTCACACATCTGGTATAGACACTAAGATCACCAATCCACAACAAGAAATCATTCTAGATTTAAAACAAAAGCTCCGGGGAGGGAACTAAGATGGCAGAGGAATAGGACGGGGAGTCCACACTCTTCCCCAACAAATACACCAAAAGATCATTTAAAAACCGAGCAAACTCCATAAAACAACACCTGAATGCTGGCAGAGGACATCAGGCATCTGGAAAGGCAGCCCATTGCCGACGAAAGAAGGCAGGACCAAAAAAAAGTAAAAAGAGAGGCAAAGAGTTAGGGACGGAGATCCATCTCGGAAGGGGACTCTCGAAAGAGAGAAAGGTTTCCGAACACCAGGAAACATTCTCCCTGGCGGATCTGAGGGATCTGAGGCGAATCTCAGAGGGCAAAATAGCCGGGAGTAGAAGCGGATAAATAATTAAGCCCCCCAGAGTACGTCTCTAACTGCAACTCCCAGCGGAGCGGCGGTCCGGGCGCCCCATCCCCACGAGCCAGCGCGCTTAGGGAGATGACTGGGTCTGAACGCCTGGGGCAGACTGAGGGTCCTCACCGAGGGTGCTAACCGGAGATTGACCGCTGGGTAGCTTTCCCAAGGAAGACCCCCTGCCAGGCTCGCGCACAGAACAAAGGGCAGCGAGGACTCCGTCTGCTGCGCGAGACAGCCGGGCGGGGTTGGGAGGCTGCGGGCTGCGGACCCGCCCAGCCCCCGCCGGAGAGCACCCTGGCGAGGCTTCTGCTCCCAAACTGCGGGCAGAGTTGGGCGCTAGCCAAGACCTCTGGGGATTCTGGACTGTCGCCGCCAGAGATCGGCACTCCACACACCTGAGAAGACGTGCCCAGCTGCACTCCGAGAAAACCGAGCGGCTGGGCCGGGGGAGGGGAGAAGCCGCAGCCCCCAACTGCGCCCGGAGAGAGACCGAGAGCCTGAGCAGAGGGGGCGGGGAAAGCGCATGCGCCGGGAGCGGGGCAAACCCCAGAGCGCTGAATAGACACCGAAGGGGCCAGCAAACAGAAGACGCCAAAACAAGCAGATGGAACTGCTTTGGAGCCCAACCAGGAAACTTTGACAAAACACACATCCAACCCCACCCATAGTGAGGAACCCCCACAATAAAGGGACAACACAGCAAGATAAACAAAATGAAAAGGCAGAGAAACACCCAGAAGGTAAAGGAACAGGGTAAATGTCCTCCAGACCAAACAAAAGACGAAGAGATAGGATGTCTACCTGATAAAGAATTCCGAATAATGATAGTGAAAATGATCCAAAACCTGGAAAATAAGTTGGAGTTGCAGTTCAATAACCTGCAGGCAAGGATTGAGAAGATGCTGGTAAGCTTTAACAAGGACTTAGAAGAAATGAGAGAGTCAAAATACAATGAATAATGCAATAAATGAGATCAAAAACACCATGGAGGGAACTAACAGTAGAATAACAGAGATAGAAGACAGGATAAGTGAGGTAGAAGACAGAATGGCAGAAATAAACGAAATAGAAAGGAAAAATGAAAAAAGAACTAAAAGAAATGAGAACGATCTCAGAGACCTCTGGGACACTGTTAAACGCACCAATATTCAAATCACAGGAGTCCCAGAAGAAGACAAAAAGAAAGACCATCAGAAAATTCTTGAAGAGATAATTGTTGAAAACTTCCCTAAATTGGGAAAGCAAATAACCACTCAGGTCCAAGAAACCCAGAGAGTCCCAAATAGGATGAACCCCAAGTGGAACACCCCAAGACACATATTAATCAAATTAACAAATATCAAATTCAAAGAGCAAATATTAAAAGCAGCAAGGGAAAAACAACAAATAACTCACAAGGGGAATCCCATAAGGATAACAGCTGATTTCTCAATAGAAACGCTTCAGGCCAGAAGGGAATGGCTGAACACACTTAAAGTCATGAAAGAAAATAATCTACAACCCTGATTACTGTCCCCAGCAAGGATCTCATTCAAATTTGAAGGAGAAATCAAAAGCTTTTCAGACAAGCAAAAACTGAGAGAATTCAGCAACACCAAACCAGCCCTCCAACGAATGCTAAAGGATCTTTCCCAGATAGGAAACACGGATGGGGTATATAATCTCGAACCCAAAACAATAAAGTAAATGGCAGCGGGATCATACTTATCAATAATTACCTTAAATGTAAACGGGCTGAATGCCCCAACCAAAAGACAAAGATTGGCCGATTGGATACAGAAACAAGACCCCTATATATGTTATCTACAAGAAACCCACCTCAAACCTAGGGACACATATAGACTGAAAGTTAAAGGCTGGAAAAAGATATTCCATGCAAATAAAGACCAAAAGAAAGCAGGAGTGGCAATACTCATATCAGATAAAGTAGACTTTAAAATAAAGGCTGTGAAAAGAGATAAAGATGGACATTACATAATGATCAAAGGATCAATCCAAGAAGAAGAAATAACAATTATAAATATTTATGCACCCAACATAGGAGCTCCACAATATGTAAGGCAAATGCTAACAAGTATGAAAGGGGAAATCAACAACAACACAATAATAGTGGGAGACTTTAATACACCACTCACACCAATGGATAGATCAACTAAACAGAAAAGCAACAAGGAAATTCAAACTTTAAATGATACAATAGATCAACTAGACCTAATTGATATCTATAGGTCATTCCACCCCAAAACAAGGAATTTCACCTTTTTCTCAAGCGCACACGGGGACCTTCTCCAGGATAGATCACATCCTGGGCCATAAATCTGGCCTTGGTAAATACAAAAATATTGAAATCATTCCAAGCATCTTTTCTGACCACAATGCAGTGAGACTAGATATCAATTACAGGAGAAAACCATTCAAAACTTCCAACATATGGAGGCTCAACAACACACTGCTGAATAACCAACAAATCACAAAAGAAATCAAAAAAGAAATTCAGTTATGCATAGAAATGAATGAAAATGAAAACACAACAACCCAAAACCTATGGGACACTGCAAAAGCAGTGCTAAGGGGAAAGTTGATAGCAATACAAGCTCACCTCAGGAAACAAGAAAAAAGTCAAATAAATAACCTTACTTTACACCTAAAGCAACTAGAAAAGAAAGAGATGCAGAAGCCCAGGTCTAGTAGAAGGAAAGAAATCTTAAAGATCAGGGCAGAATTAAATGCAAAGGAAACAAAAGAGACCATAGCAAAAATTAACAAAGCCAAAAGCTGGTTCTTTGAGAAGATAAATAAAATTGACAAACCATTAGCCAGACTCATCAAGAAACAAAGGGAGAAGAACCAAATCAACAGAATTAAAAATGAAAACGGAGAGATCACAACAGAAAACACAGAAATACAAAGGGTCATAAGAGGCTATTATCAGCAACTATACGCAAATAAACTGGACAACCTGGATGAAATGCACAAATTCCTAGAAAAGTACAACTTTCCAAGACTAAACCAGGAAGAGATAGATAATATTAATAGACCCATCACAAGCACGGAAATTGAAACCAAAATCAGAAATCTTCCAAAAAACAAAAGCCCAGGACCAGATGGCTTCACAGCTGAATTCTACCAAAAATTTAGAGAAGACCTAACACGTATTCTACTCAAACTCTTCCAGAAAATTGCAGAGGAAGGTAAACTTCCAAACTCATTCTAGGAGGCCAGCATCACCCTAATTCCAAAACCCGACAACGATGCCACAAAAAAAGAAAACTGCAGGCCAATATCACTGATAAACATAGATGCAAAAATCCTTAACAAAATTCTAGCAAATAGAATCCAACAACACTTTACAAAGATCATACATCATGATCAAGTAGGCTTTATCCCAGGGATGCAAGGATTCTTCAATATTCGCAAATCAATCAAGGTAATACACCACATTAACAAATTGAAAAATAAAAATCACATGATTATCTCAATAGATGCAGAGAAAGCCTTTGACAAAATTCAACATCCATTTATGATAAAAGCCCTCCAAAAAGCAGGAATAGAAGGAACATACCTCAACATAATAAAAGCTATATATGACAAACCCACAGGAAACATTATCCTCAATGGTGAAAAACTGGAAGCACTCCCCCTGAAGTCAGGAACAAGACAAGGGTGCCCACTCTCACCACTACTATTCAACATAGTTTTGGAAGTTTTGGCCACAGCAATCAGAGCAGATAAAGAAATTAAAGGAATCTAGATTGGAAAAGAAGAAGTAAAACTCTCTCTGTTTGCAGATGACATGATCCTCTACATTGAAAACCCTAAATACCAGAAAATTACTAGAGCTAATCAGTGAATATAGTAAAGTTTCAGGATACAAAATCAACACACAGAAATCCCTGGCATTCCTATACACTAACAATGAGAAAACAGAAAGAGAAATTAAGGAAACAATTCCATTCACCATCGAAACAAAAAGAATAAAATACTTAGGAGTATTTCTACCTAAAGAAACAAAACTCTTGTATATAGAAAACTATAAAATACTGATGAAAGAAATCAAAGAGGACACAACAGGAGAAATGTGCTGTGTTCGTGGATTGGAAGAATCAATATAGTGAAAATGAGTATACTACCCAAAGCAATCCATAGATTCAATGCAATTCCTATCAAGCTACCAAAGGTCTTTTTCAGAGAATTAGAACAAATAATTTCACAATTTGTATGGAAATACAAAAAACCTCGTATAGCCAAAACAATCTTGAGAAAGAAGAATGGAACTGGAGGAATCAACCTACCTGACTTTAGGCTATACTACAAATCCACAGTCATTAAGACAGTATGGTACTGGCACAAAGACAGAAATATAGATCAATGGAACAAAATAGAAAGCCCAGAGATAAATCTACGCATCTATGGACACCTTATCTTTGACAAAGGAGGCAAGAATATACAATGGAGAAAAGACAACCTCTTTAACAAGTGGTGCTGGGAAAACTGGACAGCCACTTGTAAAAGAATGAAACTAGAACACTTTCAAACACCATACACAAAGACAAACTCAAAATGGATCAAAGATCTAAGCATAAGACCAGAAACTATAAAACTCCTAGAGGATAACATAGGCAAAACACTCTCCGACATAAACCCAAGTGGGATCATCTATGACCCACCTCCCAGAATATTGGAAATAAAAGCACGAATAAACAAATGGGACCTAATTAAAATTAAAAGCTTCTGCACAACAAAGGAAACTATAAGCAAGGTGAAAAGACAGCCTTCAGAATGGGAGAAAATAATAGCCAATGAAGCAACAGACAAACAATCTCAAAAATATACAAGCAACTCCTGCAGCTCCATTCTAGAAAAATAAATGACCCAATCAAAAAGTGGGCCAAAGAACTTAACAGACATTTCTCCAAAGAAGACATAAAAATGGCTAACAAACACATGAAAAGATGTTCAACATCACTCATTATCAGACAAATGCAAATCAAAACCACAATGAGGTACCACTTTACACCAGTCAAAATGGCTGCAATCCAAAAATCTACAAGCAATAGATGCTGGAGAGGATGTGGAGAAAAGGGAACCCTCTTACACTGTTAGTGGGAATGCAAACTAGTACAGCCACTATGGAAAATAGTGTGGAGATTCCTTAAAAAACTGCAAATAGACCTGCCATATGACCCAGCAATCCCACTGCTGGGCATACACACCGAGGAAACCAGAAGTGAAAGAGACACGTGTACCCCAATGTTCATCGCCGCATTGTTTACAATAGCCAGGACATGGAAGCAACCTAGATGCCCATCAACTGACGAATGGATAAGAGAGCTGTGGTTCATATACACAATGGAATATTACTCAGCATTAAAAAAAAAATTCACTTGAATCAGTTCTACTCAGGTGGACGGAACTGGAGCCTATTATCCAGAGTGAAGTAAGCCAGAAGGAAAACAACAATACAGTATACTAACGCATATATATGGAATTTAGAAAGATGGTAACGAGAACCCAGCATGCGAGACAGCAAAAGGAACGCAGATGTATAGAACAGACTCGTGGACTCTGTGGATGAGGGCAAGGGTGGGATGATATGGGAGAATGACATTGAAACATGTTAATTATCATATGTGTAATCAATCGCCAGCCCAGGATTGATGCTCGGGGCTGGTGCACTGAGATTTCCCGGGGGGAGGGAGGAGGGAGGGAGGAGGGAGGGGGGTTCTGGAGGAGGAGCATATGTAAACCCATGGTGATATCATGTCATTGTATGGCAAAACTAATAAAAAAAAAGAATTAGGATAGACAGTTGGTTAGTTAAAATTTGGTTAAAGAGGAAAATTTTAAAATAAATGTTCTATTATAAAATTTAAAAAAAAACACATGCATTTTGAACTGAATTTCTAGTTGCAAACTATTCAAAGCTAAAACATTACAATTTATTCATATTCCAAAATCTCAAATGGATACTTTAAAAGCCCCTTGTATCTAAGTGATTTGAAACAACCATATTTCAATAGAAATAATAAAGTTTTCTTAGAATTTGTTACATCTTATGATGCAATTAGCTTCATCTTTAAATGAATATACAAGTACTGGTTTAAAATCAAGATACTGGTCAAACAAAAATATAATGGAACCTCTAAATTTGGGAATGTAACCCATCAGCCTTCAGTACCATGAGGTCAACAAAGTAAACTCTGGAAAGAGATAGTTGGCCTTGTTAATTCTGTTAAACATGTCAAAGTACTGCATCTAAAAATGTTTGAAAAATCTGCCTATTTTTCCATCTGTTGTACTTCTCAGAGAATAAAAGTTCATGTAAAAAAAAAAACAAACAAACAAAAGCCCCCACTTAGCCTCCTTTCTATCACAGGAAATGTACAATAGTCTAAAATACTCAAGGCCATGCAACCAGCTGTGGGAATTTAGTACCCCTTGGGCTTTCGTAAAACCAATTTCCCCTCCTTTTATTTTCCTTTACTTTTCCTTTTGATCTTTTTTTTTCTTCTTCCTTGAAGAGTTATGAAGAGACAAAAATGAGGTGGGGATGGGGCAAGAGATTTATGAATCAAACCAGACTGGATTTCACGAGTCAAGAGCACATTCTTTTTCCTCAGATAGTCCTCAGAATAAAAGAAAAAAGTGAAAACCTCAAATTTATAAGTTTTAGTTCAATGCTATTGCTTAATATGGAGTTAAATACAATCCTAAAGGAAATTAACCCTGAATACTTATTGGAAGCACTAATACTGAAGCTGAAGCTCCAATATTTTGGCCACCTGATGCAAACAGTTGACTCACTGGGAAAGACTCTGATGCTAGGAAAGACGGACTGCAAGACGAGAAGGCAGTGACAGAGGATGAGATGGGTGGATGGCATCACCGACTCAACAGACACGAACTTCGGCAAGCTCCAGGAGATAGCGAACGACAGGGAGGCAGGGCGTGCTTCAGTTCACAGGGCTGCAAAGAGTCGGACACGACTTAGCGACTGAACAACAACGACAAAATACAGTCTGAACAAAACAGTGTCACTTGTCAAGTTAAAGACCTTGAGGGGGTCAAAAGCATTCTGCTTATTTCTTTCCATAGCTATTTGCCAGGCCATCTTAGATCACAAGACTTCAAGAGGTGGCGACATCCATCTGGGTCTAGCATAGTGCTCATCTTTCTGGCATTTAACGCTCTGTCCCTTCAGTGGCCATCTGGAGAGCTTGAGCAAATACATCATTTTTTCCCAAAAAGTGCACTGAGATCAAGGGCTCTCTGGGATGGTAACAGAGGCTGAGTAAGAAGAATTTAATACATTCGTTTGAGAACATGAGTGCTGGGTTAAAGAAAAAAATAATAATAATACTTCAACACATTTGTTCACAGCAGAACTTGCTGCAGAATGTGAGATACTGTGGGAATTTCTAAGTGAAAGATACTGTGAGCCATATTTCCCAAGACTTATCTGACCACTGAAACTCCTCATGGTTGCACGCATGCTAAGTCGCTTAGTTGTGTCTGACTCTTGGCAACCATATGAACCATAGCCTGCCAGGCTCCTCTGTCCATGGGATTCTCCAGGCAAGAATACTGGAGTAGGTTTCCATACCTTCCTCCAGGGGATCTTCCCAACCCAGGGATCGAACCCACATCTTTTACATCTCCTGCATCGGCAGGTGGGTTCTTTACCACTAGCACCACCTGGGAAGCCTTGACTCCATCACATCTGTGCTCAAAACCCTTCATCAGCACCATATCATCTAGAGGCCAAAGCCCCAACTCCCTAACTCAGGCTCCCATGTAGCCTCTGCCCAATGCCCAGCCTCACCATCAGGGGCCCATACTTCAAGTGGTCTGGAAACTGCTCCTGACTTTCTGCTGTGCCTGAGTTATTTCTGACTGCGGTACTTCTGTCCATGCTGTTCCCTCATCCTCAGCTTCATCCTCATCCTCAGGCACCCTCTCCCCCACGAAGCCTTCCCTGGCGCCGGCTAGTCTAGTGATCCATTCCCAGTACTTCTGTGATACTCTGTAACCTGTTACTCTCATACGGCTGCCTCACTCTTATTTACTTATTTTAAACTGAAGTATAGTTGATATATTTATTTTTAAGTGTTTTTCAATCTGGACCATTTCTAAAGTCTTCACCGAATTGGTTACTATGAAAGAAAGTAATTATCTTATAATTAAAATAAATAATTTTTTTAGAAGTGAAAGTAAAAATGGTAGTTGCTCAGTCATGTCCAACTGACTCTTTGCAACCCCATGGACTGTAGCCCACCAGGCTCCTCTGTCCATGGGATTTGCCAGGCAAGAAAACCAGAATGGGAAAATGAGTATACTACCCAAAACAATCTACAGATTCAATGCGATCCCTATCAAGCTACCAACAGTATTTTTCACAGACACAGAATAATAATTTTATAATTCGTATGGAAATATGAAAAATCTCCAATAGCCCCAGTAATCTTGAGAAAGAAGAATGGAACTAAAGGAATCACTCTGCCTGACTTCAGACTATACTACAAAGCCACAGTCATCAAAACAGTATGGTACTGGCACAAAGACTGAAATATAGATCAATGGAACAAAATAGAAAGCCCAGAGATAAATCCACACATCTATGGACACCTTATCTTTGACAAAGAAGGCAAAAGTATACAATGGAGAAAAGACAATCTCTTTAACAAGCGGTGCTGGGAAAACTGGTCAAATACCTGTAAACGAATGAAACTAGAACATCTAACACCACACACAAAAATAAACTTAAAATGGATTAAAGATCTAAATGTAAGACCAGAAACTACAAAACTCCTAGAGGAAAACATAGGCAGAACACCCTCTGACATAAATCACAGCAAGATCCTCTGTGACCCACCTTCCAGAGTGAAGGAAATAAAAGCAAAAATAAACAAATGGGATCTAATTAAACTTAAAAGCTTTCGCAGCATGAAGGAAACTATAAGCCAGGTGAAAAGACAGCCTTCAGAATGGAAGAAAATAAGAGCAAATGAAGCAACTGACAAAAAATTAATCTCAAAAATACAAAAGCAGCTCATGCAGCTCAATACCAGAAAAATAAACAACCCAATCAAACAATGGGCCAAAGAACTAAATGGAAATTTCTCCAAAGAAGATATACAGATGGCTAACATGAAAAGATGCTCAGCATCACTCATTATCAGAGAAATGCAAATAAAAACCACAATGAGGTACCATCTCACACCAGTTAGAATAGCTGCTATCAAAAAGTCTACAAACAATAAATGCTGGAGAGGGTGTGGAGAAAAGGAATTCCTGTTATAGTGTGGTGGGAATGCAAACTAGTATAGCCACTACGGAGAACAGTGTGAAGATTCCGTAAAAAACTGGAAATAGAACTCCATTCGACCCAGCAATCCCACTGTTGGACATACACACTGAGGAAACCAGAATTGAAAGTGTACCCCATGTTCATTGCAGTGAATACATGGGGTACATAGCATGTGTAACCCAATGTTCATCGCAGCACTGTTTACAATACCCAAGACATGGAAGCAACCTAGATGTCCACTGGCAGATGAATGGATAAGATAGCTGTGGTACATATACACAATGGAATATTACTCACCTATTAAAAAGAACAGATTTTAATCAGTTCTAATGAGGTGAATGACACTGGAGCCTATTATACAGAGTGAAGTAAGTCAGAAAGAAAAACACCAATACAGTATACTAACACTATACATGGAATTTATAAAGATATATGAGACAGCCAAAGAGATGTCAAGAACAGACTTTTGGACTCTGTGGTAGAAGGTGAGGGTGGGATGATTTGAGAGAATAGCACTGAAACATGTATATTACCATATGTGAAACAGAAAAAAAAAAAAAAAAGAATACGAGAGTGGATTGCCATTTCCTCCTCCAGGGCATCTTCCTGACCCAGGTCAGGCGGAGTCTTTTACCACTGAGCCAGCAGGAAAGCCTGTTACTATATTGCTCCTGTTCTGTGTTTTGGTTTGTTGGCTAAGAGGTATATAGGACCTTAGCTCACTGAACAGGAATCAAACCTGCATCCCATGAGTTGCAAGGCAAAGGCTTAACCACTGGACCACCAGGGAAGTCACCTCACTCTTCCTTGAGGGTGTATCTCATCCTTGAGGGCAGAAGCAATGTATTACCCCTGTATATTGTCATCCTGATTATTTACCTTATATGTAAAGTACATCATGAAAAATGCTGAGCTGGATAAATTACAAGCTGGAATCAAGATTGCTGGGAGAAATATTAACAACCTCAGTTATGTGGATGATGCCACTTTAATGGCAGAAAGTGAAGAGGAACTAAAGAACCTCTTTATGAGGGTGAAAGAGGAGAGTGAAAAAGCTGGCTTAAAACTCAACATTCAAAAAACTAAGATCATGGCATCTGGTCCCATCACTTCATGGCAAATAGAAGGGGAAACAATGAAAATAATGACAGATTTTATTTTCCTGGGCTCCAACATCATTGGGGATGATGACTGCAGCCATGAAATTAAAAGACACTTGCTCCTTGAAAGGAAAGCAGTGACCAACCTAAACAGCATATTAAAAAGCAAAGACATCACTTTGGTGATAAAGGTCTGTATTGTCAAAGCTATATTTTTTCCAGTAGTCACATACAGATGTGAGAACTGGACCATAAAGAAGGCTGAGTGCCAAAGAATTGATGCTTTTGAACTGTGGTGTTAGAGAAGACTCTTGAGGGTCCCCTTGGACAGCAAGGAGTCAAACAAGTCAATCCTAAAGGAAAACAACCCTAATATTCACTGTGAGGACCGACGCTGAAACTGAAGCTCCAATACTTTGGCCACTGGATATGAAGAGCCGACTCACTGGAAAAAACCCTGATGCTGGGAAAGATTGAAGGCAAAAGCAGAAGAGGGCAGCTGAAGATGAGATGGTTAGTTAGCACCACGGATTCAATGGATATGAATTTTAGCAAACTCCAGGAGACAGTGAAGGGGAGCCTGGTGTGCTGCAGCCCATGAGGTCGTAGAGAGTTGGACATGACTTAGCAAATCAACAACAGCAACAACCAAGCTCTGAGCACAGTGCCAACTGCATAAGAGGTGACCAATGCAATGTCTACACTGTAACCATCTATAACAAGCACAGACCCACTAAGCCGACCTTGTCTCTGAGTTCCTGCCCACTTCTAAGAGCCATGGCCAAGTTCTATGTAATGGCCATGGGTAAATCATTATCAATTTGCCATACACAAGAGATTACTCCAATATAAACTTCACTAATTTGGCTGGCCTTTCCAAGCTAGTCTTAATTAATGAGGTTTTATCTGTTGAGATGCTTCACAAAGTTTTTTGGACTGAATTAATCTGATGTGTGCCACAGTTCTCTGTCACTATTCACGGATGGAGCCATCCACAAGAAATAATAAGAGTTTACAATTTTTTCAAAGTTCCTATTGAGGATATTTCTAGGCAGAATATTAGAGCCACCTGTTTTCACTCAATCATAACTCCCTTCCTCAGCCAAACTTATTTAAGCTTGGTCCCAGTCCTATTTTTTTTTTCCTTTGGGAATAATTTGAGGAAAAAAAATCCATTTAGCCATTCTGGAGTGAGAGGAGATTTAAAATGATTAAAACATACTTTACATTGAAGGTGTAACTGCTTTTGGCTCAGAATAACCAACATAATTCAAAAACGCATTCAAACTACATTTCAATTTAGTATCTAGCTTACTCTTCCTGATGAAATCACTGTCTAACCAGCTTAAAGCAAAATAAAATATTTTCCAGTTACAGAGGACTAAAGCTATCACTTCCGAGTAAAGACAATCAGCGTAGTATTTTAGCAGAACATCATGATTATTATAATACATAATAAAAATAAACATTTCTGCCATTGGGGTCCTTGGCACTGCAGAGGAAAGAAAGGAGCTTTCCCCGTGGGCTTGTAATGTAAATTAAACACACAATATGAACCACACAAGTTTCACAGATTAGAGTTAATTAACATCTTATCCTAAACAGAGGAGGAAAAGGGAAAGAAAATTAATATTAAGAGAATCAAAATTTACTTCAAACCTTATAGGAAGCATCTGTAATGTGAGTGTAACTGAAAAGGCATCACCAAGCCCGATCTGATACTCCTTCCTCCTGCCCCTACTCAGCCAACCCTTAAAAACAGCATTTATGTGTGGTTGATTCTTACACAGCCTCACGAAGCCAATGGCAGACCTGCCAAGAGACATCAGATGGATCAGATGAATTCCAGGGAGCCATTCCTGTTTTATGACTGACTCTTCTCTCTTTTGTCTTCCCCTTATGACTAGGCTTCCCGGGTGGGGCAGTGGTAAAGAATCCACCTGCCAATTCAGGAGATCAAAGGTTTGATCCCTGAATCTGGACGATCTCCTGGAGGAGAAAATGGAAACCCACTCCAGTATTTTTACCTGGAAAATTCCATGGATAGAGGAGCCTGGCAGGCTACAGACCATGGAGTCACAAAGAGTCAGATACAACTGAATGACTAAGTCCACATGAGCTGCTTATGACAAAGTATCTGATGACAGAAAACACACTGAACCTAGATTTATCATACACCACGTTTATCCTTTTTTTTAATTGAAGTATAGTTGATTCATAGTATATTAGCTATAGGTATATGACAATATGATTCAATATTTTATAGATTAATTATACCCCACTTCAAGTTATTAAAAGTAAAGTCTATATTTCCTTGTTCTATGCAACAGATCCGTGTTGCTTATCTATTCCACACACGCATCTCAATGTTCACAGTAGCACTGCTTACAACAGACAAGAGATGGACGTAACCCGAGAGTCTACCAACAGATGAACGGATGAAGAAGATGTGGGATATATGCACATGCAATATCACTTAACAGAAAAAATCAGATTTTGTCATTTGCAACAATATGGATGGACCTAGAGGATATTACACCCAGGGAAGTAAGTCAGAGAAAAACAAATACTCCATATTATCACTTACATATGGAATCTAAAAATATAAAACTAATGTATGTAACAAAATAGAACAAACAGACTCACAGACATAGAAAACAAACTAGTGGTTACTAACAGGTAGAGAGAAGCAGAGAGGGGCAAGATAGGAATATGGGATTAAGAGATACCCCATAGTTATTTTTATGTATGCACCCTCAATTCCTTTTAACCACCATTTGAAATTGATGTATAAACAATTCAGGGCTTCCCAGGTGGTGCTATTGGTAAAGAACCCACCTGCCAATGCAGGAGACATACGAGACTTGGGTTTGATCCCTGGGTTGGGAAGATCCCCTGGAGGAGGACATGGGGACCCACTCCAGTATTCTTGCCTGGAGAATCCCACAGACAGAGGAGCCTGGCGGGCTACAGTCTGTGGGGTCACAGAGAGTCAGACATGACTGAAGTGACTTAGCAAGCACACATAAATAATTCAGGCTTCTAGAATACACTTTTGGTCTCATAAAAATTAGCTACATCTTCTACCAAGTCACTGAAATACACATGCCAAATCAAGAATAAGGTCCTGTCAGCCTCCTACTATTCTTAAAAATGTTTTAAGTGAACTATCTGCTCCATACTGAGGAATCAACACCAAAACCAGTACACTTGAAAAAAAGACAAAGTGCTAGTAAGTGAAAGAGTAATACGATATACGTCTCTTAAACCTTGCTCTAAGATTTTCTTAAATGACAATCATCATAAGTATTAAGTTGTCATAGTCTAAAAGCTCAGAGGAGCACGATTCAGGCATCCCTACCTATTAATGTTTTGGGTTCGCTCACCGGGTTCTCTCTGGCCTTTTGGCCCACCCCAGGAAAGCAAGACAAAGCAAGCTCTCCACTTGCCCATCAGACTGCTCCGGGTGCCACAGAGGCCAGGCTGTACACCGTGACAGCTCACACCACCGACACCAATTACAACTAACTGCACAGGGGCCCATGCACAACATAAAGGACAGCCCACATCCGAGAGACCAGGCCAGTCCTAAGAGGCAGCTCGGTATTAACCAGTCCCTGGTGTGGAGAGTAAAACTCTAACCAGGATATGCCTTCACACCTGGATGTTCAGATCCCATTTCTTGCAAAAAGTGTATGTATCATGGGGAATGGGGAATAAAAATATAAGGATTTTACCTGTCCTAAGTCAATCCTAAAGGAAATCAACCCTGAATATTCATTGGGAGGACTGATGGCAAAGCTGAAGCTCCAATACCCTGACCTCCTGATGTGAAGAGCCAATTCACTGGAAAAGACCCTGATGCTGGGAAAAGCTGAGAGCAAGAGAAGTGGGCAACAGAGGAGGAGATGATTGAATAGCATTATTGATTAAATGGATATGAGTTTGAGCAAACTCAGGGAGACAGTGAAGGACAGGGAATCCGGTGTGCTGCAGTCCCTGGGGTTGCAAAGAGTCGGACACGACTTAGCAATTAGACAACAAGTAACCTTATACCATTCTTATTGGTGAACAATAACAAATTCACACACACACACACACACACACACACACACATGTGTATTACAACACTGTACTTTATATAAATGGTACATAAAATACCTTCTACAGCAAGAGAAAAGACAAAGTAGTAATTGCTATGTGAAAGGTCTCATAACAATTTGTGAAGAACAGCATCAGCTCAGTTATTTCGCACACAAAGAACTGAAAGATAATAACCTCTATGCACAAACGAATCCGGGGCTTTACAAACATGTCAGAAGCATCAAAAGGCATTAACGTAAGCCACATCCAACGTGGCAATTTATCCTTAGACTTTGCCTCAATGCTCCCAAGTAAAACAGAGACCCAGTTTTTCAATATACCAAAAGCACTGTCCTTTAAAAAGCTTTTCCATCTCTCTTTGTACCAGAGACTTGTTTTCTAAACACACTACTCAGACTGCAGACCTGCAGGTTCAACCCCTCACCAAGAGGCTCCCTGCCTTAGGCAGGGAAGAAAAAAAAAAGCTTTAGGGTTATGTTGGGGTGAACTGTGTCCCCCAAAATGGGACGTTGAAGCCTCATATCCAGTAGTTGTGGATCCAACCTTATTTGGAAATAGATTCTTTGAAGATGTAATCAAGTAAAGCTGAGACCATTATGGTGAGTCCTAATCCAATCTGACCGGTACCCTTATAGGAAGAAGGGAACAAATAAATACACACAAGTGTCATGTGAGGATCAAAGCAGAGACTGAAGTGCCACAACGCAGGCTAAGCGGGGCCAAGGTCTGCCTGCCACTGTTGCAGGCAAGCTGCTGGAAGCCAAGAAGAGACAAGGAAGGGCCGCTCCCCGGCCCAACCCCTGAGATGTCGGGGGAGCATGGCCCTGCCAACCCTGTCAGACTTCCGGACTTCAGAACTATGAGACAGCAGATCTGTGTTGATTTAAGCTATACTGTTTCTGGCACTTTCTTATGGCAACCCTCGGAAACTAATACAAGGCGCATCTTTCTTTTACCTCCCAAGCAGGACTCGTGAAGATTAACCCTGATCGGGGTCCAAGTCGAGCCCATAGAACCACCCTCCATAACCTACAGAAGCGTTAGTCCCTCACTCATGTCCGATCAACTCTTTGCAACTCACCAGGCTCCACTGTCCCTGGAATCCTCCAGACAAGGATCCTGGAGTGGGTTGCCAATCCCTTCTCCAGGAGATCTTCCCAACCCAGGGATCGAACCCAGGTCTCCCACATTGCAGGCAGATTCTTTACCGTCTGAGCCACCAGGGAAGCTCCAAAACTATACCAATGGATAAGGTCCCCTGACACCAGAAATTCATAACTGTAACTAAGAGAGAAACTTGCTGCAAACTTCCACCTTCAAGCCTGGAAATATCTTTGGAAACTGCTGAGGTCACCCTGCCTTCCTATCCCCAGGGGACTCATCCTGGATGAGGCGATGAAGCAGATCCAGCGATCAACTTCTCATCTGTCATGCGCTTTTTCAGAACACCAGCTCTAAGGAGCCCCTAGCAACCGGATGTTTTAACATCCACAGGTATGGGCGCATAGAGGATGACAGCCCTGGATTATTTAATGAGATCACAGCATGTAACACTAGCAAACGGGAAGACTGAACCCTCCTGTTGAAGAGATGGTAATATGGTGTGATATGAAGGGGATGCCAGTTTCCTCTGTTTGGAACAAAGGCATGTGGGATGTATTCAATAGGACAGAGGACAGCTCTGGAGACACAGAAGCAGAGAACTCACTACAAGAGCCAGTTAGGTTTTCAGAGGTTGCCTCCCATAATTTTACAGATGAGAAAAACCACGCTCAAGACACATCTTGAGGACTCCACTGCCCATCCTGACCCAGGCAGGCCTTCTGCCAGACTACTGTCTGTCTGCTTCTCAATCTCCAAAGAGTGGGGTGATGATGTCTTTTTTTTTGGCGGGGGGCAGGGGGGCGGTGATAATGTTGCTTTTTTTCCCCTCCTTTTGAATTTTTCAAAGCCTCAAATATATGACAGTTGGAGTATGCTCTGATTTCTTTTTTTTAATTGGAAGATAATTGCTTTACAATGATGAGTTGTTTCTGCTATACAACAACGCAAATCAGCCATAAGTATATATATATACACATTTACATACCCACGTGTGTGTGTGTACCCCTCTCTTGACTCCCCCTCCCACCAGGTCACTACAGAGCACCAGGCTGGTGTCCCTCTGTTACATAATAGCTTCCCACCAGCTATCTGTTCTATGCATGG
Source organism: Antilocapra americana (assembly GCA_007570785.1). Classification (NCBI taxonomy): domain Eukaryota; kingdom Metazoa; phylum Chordata; class Mammalia; order Artiodactyla; family Antilocapridae; genus Antilocapra; species Antilocapra americana. The sequence goes on from ML661908.1 coordinate 6,463,057, forward strand.
TAGTGCATATATGTCAACGCTATTCTCTCAGTTCGCCCCACCCTCTCCTCCCCTCTCTGTGTCCACAAGTCCGTCCTCTATGTCTGTGTCTCTTTCTGCCCTGCAAATGGGTTCACCAGTACCATTCTAGATGCCCCAGTTAAAGCCAATTCTGTGCCCACAAAAAAAATGCAAAAACTCTAATATTTTAAGTGGATTTGGGAAAATGGGAAAGATATTCCTGTACTATAAAATGTTAATCAAAATTCTCAGTGTTTAAACGTATCAGAAAGCATGATATTTAAGGTAATAATCCAGTAGTTGGATCTTTAAAGATCACAATTACAACTTGGCTTTTCTGAACAGACATTAAAAAAAAAACCTCCTCTCTGCCACATGTTTAAAAAAAAATAATGTAATCAATAAAACACATTACAGTATTTACCAAACTGAAACAAGCAACATTTATTACCAGTCTTTTTCAATCACATAAAGTACTTGGAGAATTAGGAAGTTGAATGAAAAAGGCAAATGTGGAGCAAAAAAATCAAATGTAAAAGATGAAAGGCCACAGAGAAGAATAAGTCAAAAGCTAAGGACAGTCAGCACAGATCTCATCAGACCAGAAGGCTGGTCACAGTGAGGGCTTAAAACATCAAGTCTCCCATTCAGCACTGACCACAGCACAATGAGGGGAAGACTCCACACGTCCTCAGACTTCCCATGAAAGGGCAGCTTTACAGAAGGTGAAGTGAGAGAAACCCAGTGAAGACCAAAACCCATCTTCAGGACTAACTCCTTTTTTTTATTTTCCTCCTTTCATTGATTTTTTTTTTAAGCCCACTTTGCACTCTCCCAGGCAGCTTGGTTGCAGGGAACATCATTTAATGCACTTATTGATTCGATCCTACACATTTATATGTGTGTAGAAACTTTTGCTACAGTGCCTTTATTGATCTTTTAATTGTTAATGGAGGCCAGACGACCTGAAGAGCCTTACTGCAAATATTTTTTATTTTCTCAAGTGATGGCAAGAAAATCATCAGAGGTGTTCAGCAGATGAAGCGCTATGCTTTGCTTACCTTGGGTTATGTTTTAGAGATGCTGTCAGTAAGAAATTTTGTTTTCCTAAAGTCAAAATTACCTAAGACTGACTGAACAACTCACTTAGATGGAAATGTCTTTTTTTTTTTTTTTTCAGTTTCTAGAAATATTCCTGACGGCCCCTTAATTTATTGGCCCTGGGAATGACAATCCAGTGTTCCCTTTCAGGGTAGCTGTTTTCAGATTTCACAGTGCTCAAAGGGTGAGCAAGCTTTCTGGCAAAGGTGCCACAAGGTTCAGCACTTATGTGAACAATAGTTGTGAACACACTGTGAAAGGGCCCTGGTGAGTGACTTTGTCACACTGAGTTAGTTCTGAATACTCTGTCTCTCATCCACAGCATGGCCCTCTCTAGTCCTAGGGAAAGACTCATCCTCACCCAGATATTCTGTACCATTTAAGTCCCCTACATACAAACCTTCAGGTTATGAGCTTTCAGGTGCAGACATGCATTTGCAAGTCCAATCATGTAAGTGAGTTCATGTGCCTGGAGTTACCTGTAAGGCTGGGTTCCAAGGCTAGCTTTGCTGGACTTACGAACAAACTGGACATAGGAACTCATTCTCAGAATGGAACTCGTTCACATACAGGGGCTGAAACATGAGAGTTAAGGGAACCGTTTGGGTGGCAAACTCTACAGCAGCAGTCACAAGGCTGTCATGAAAAGTGGGTTCCAGGGTCTTTGGCAGAAGTGGAGGGAATGGAGCCCAGCCCTTACTGAAGATATGGGAGGCAGCAGGGACGCTAGGTTCAAGGAGGGAAAGAGACGATACACCGGCTTGTCACCCACGCTCCTCAAACTCCTCCCTCGTTCTCTCCCGCAGTCCCAACATTATGTGGCCTGGCTGCTGTTGTTCAGTCACTCAGTCATGTCCGATTCTTTTCAACCCCATGGACTGCAGCATGCCAGGCTTCCCTATCCTTCACTATCTCCTGGAGTTTGCTTAAACTCAAGTCCATTGAGTCGGTGATGTCATCCAACCACCTCATCCTCTGATGGTCTCTTCTTTTGCCTTCAATCTTTCCTAGCATCAGGGTCTTTTCCAATGAGAAGGCTCACTGCATCAGGTGGTTAAAGTACTGGCACTTCAGCTTCAGTTATCAGTTCTTCCAATGAATATTCAGGTTCGATTTCCTTTAGGACTGACCAGTTTGATCTCCTTGCAGTCCAAAGGACTCTCAAGCACTTCTCCAGCACCACAATTTAAAAGCATCAATTCTTCAGCGCTCATCTTCTTTATGGTCCAATGCTCACATCTGTACATGACTACTGGAAAAACCATAGCTTTGACTATGTAAGCCTTCAGTTCAGTTCAGTTCAGTCACTCAGTTGTGTCCAACTCTTCGTGGCCTCCCTGTCCATCACCAACTCCCTGAGTCCACCCAAACCCATGTCCATCAAGTTGGTGATGCCATCCAGCCATCTCATCCTCTGTCATCCCCTCTCCTCCTGCCTTCAATCTTTCCCAGCATCAGGGTCTTTTCCAATGAGTCAGCTCTTCGCATCACATATAGCCAACTTAAACTTGGATGAATCACGTGAACCAGAAGTTCCAGTCCTAATGCAGTGAGTGAAAGTTGCTCAGTCGTGTCTGACTCTTTGTGACCCCATGAACTATACAGTCCATGGAATTCTCCAGGCCGGAATACTGGAGTGGGTAGCCTTTCCCTTCTCCAAGGGATCGCCCGAACCCAGGGATCAAACCTAGGTATCCCACATTGCAGGAGTCCTAATGCAAGTCAGATCAAATCTCACTCTACCATAGATTTCTAGTGGAAGGCAGATTTAAACTTGGATTTTTTTAAATTTATTAATATTGACAAGCAATTATTTCCCCATTGCATTTTGTACTTTCCAATATCAAGGCAATAATGTGTGTAACAAAGTCAAGTGTATAAAAAGATAGAAATAAAAGGAAAAAACCAAGTATAACCTCTAAAAGGCATCCCCAGAATCATGCATCAAATTTGAAAAAAATAGTTTAAATCTGTATTGCTACATACCATTCACTGACCTCTAGGTTTTCTCATGCCTAGATAACAGCTAGGTGGATCTGCCACTTTCTGGCCTGACTGGTCATTAATCTTAACAGAGGGTCTATATATCTTGAGGTTTCCAGGCTGGCTCAGTGGTAAAGGATCTGCCTGTTAATGCAGGTGATGCAGGTTCAATCCCTGTCTTGAGAAGATCCCCTGGAGAAGGAAATGGCAACCCATTCCAGTATTCTTGCCTGGGAAGTCCCACAAACAGAGGAGCCTGGAGGGCTACAGTTCATGGGGTTGCAAAAGAGTCGGACAGAACTATTGAACAACAACACATATCCTGAAGTTCTTCTAGTAACTACCAGACAGCCTGGGCATGGGTCTGGTGACCGATGCCGATTTCCTCCAGCAAACGATCTCTGGGACATCTCTGCCTGTCTCAGCAGTGGACTGAACACGTGAACAGCCTGACAGGCTCCACTGTCTTCCATGCCCCCCTGTTCCTGGGCACAGCATGCTTCTTCCGTGTGGTTCAGATCTTCACTGAGCAGTTCTGGATAGATGGGAGCTCTTCCCCAGCACTGAATCTCACTGACCAAGGACAACACCCAAACCTGTGCAAGTTACACACGTTGCCCAGAATGCCTACTTAATACACTTATATATCATGAGTGCACAGCAGAATAATATAGCCAAACAAGGAAGGAGACGAGGCCTGACCTTCCAGAGAGGACCACCTGATTTAAGGCATGGTATTCACAAATACAAGTGCTATCGAGCAAGGTGTAATTTGTGAACACTGCGACTATACCTTGACTTTTATTATTTAAAATTCATGTATAGCTAATTTGCCAATCGCACTGAACACACAATGGGCCCTTACGTGGCAAACAGAACTAATAATGTGGGCTCTAATTCTTATGCTGCCCCACATCCCTCACAGGGGATCAACCAAACGTGAACCAATTCTAATAGGAGAACAGGGGCTGTGATTTTAAGCCATTTTCCTCTTATATTTTCTGCAGAATTCTTACTTTAAATTAAACCTACATCCATAACTATAATTAGTTTCCTTGAAAATCCTCAGGATTTTTCAATTAAAATGTATAGGAAAATATTATTATTCATAAGATGGTATTTTCCAAATATTATAAAGCATCGGAAATGCCATATTCTTTATTTTATAATATGAAAACTTTCAAAAGCCCTTTTAATCCAGACTCAAAGAGCACACAGTATATGATACAACCTAGAGGAAAAGAATTCTATAAACTAGACCATAATTTTTTAAATATAAGAATCTCTAATCAGTTTTTCAACATAAAAAAAATGTAGTTATACAGTCAAACAATCTAGTAATTTAAGGAAGAGATCTGTGACATTAAGTAACAAAACGAAAAGATCTTACACAAAAAACATTCATTCTATCGTTAACTGCCTTTCTCTAGTGCAATGTATAGAATTACAATGGAATTAGTTCTTAAGTTATCAATTAAGAAGATTAATTGGTAAAGATAATATTAACCCATTCTATTTAAATGGTCCATCTCTCATCCACATTTAAATAGAAACAATGCTTTCATTTGATGCTTTTCAAAAAGAAGTGCCTTCTAAATAATAATCCTTTAACAGCATATCATTAGAGATGTTTAAAAAATAATAATAAAGACAGTTAACGTCTAATAGGCATACCAAGATGGCAACTGACTCCTCTTGGGTTATATTTTTCTCAGTTCCTTTTCCTGATACCTGACCATAACAAGCATCCTAAGCATAGATTAACAATTTTTGCCCAAAAAACTTTGAAACCATCTCATTTATTCATACTAGCTTTTCGTTGCTGTTCAGTCACTAAGTCATGTCTGACTCTTTGCAACCCCACAGACCGTAGCCCACCATGCTCCTCTGTCTATGGGGAATTTTCAGGCAAGAATAGAGGAGTGGGTTGCCATTTCCTTCTCCAACGAATCTTCCTTACCCAGGAATCAAACCCACATCCCCTGTGTTTCCTACATCACAGGTGGATTCTTCACTGCTGAGCTGCTGGGGAAGTCTTTGCTAATTAGCAACTCATTCTTAAGAAGACCCAAAACCACCCTAACTAAAGCTGCAGAAGAGGCGCTGTCTTTAATCCAGTCCTTTTCTGTTTTGGAGGTCATCCCCTACCATTTCCTCGCTGAATCTTCTCAAGCACCTGAAACCCTCACCCTCAACTATTCACGACTTCATAGAGTAGCCTCTTGGTGGACAGTATTCCCAACTTTGACCAATCTGCAAAGGCACAGTTTTTTTTAAAAAATCTATCTTTTCTTTCCTTTCTTCTGTCCGCTACTGTTTCCTAGGTTCCAACCATCTAATCAGACTGATAGCAATTGTTCACTAAGAGTCTTATACTGATCCATTCATTCAACAAATATCCACTGATCACCAACTATATGTCAGTGTTCTTCTAGGTGCTGGGGGTATATTGATGGGTGGGATCAGATCAGTATGTTCACCCTCATGAGAGGCTAACACAATACATAAGCTAATTAACTAATAATGAAGATAGATGTATGTATGTATCTATATTTTCTGTTAGATGTGTCTCAGAGAAATAAAGGAAACGAATATAAAAGAAGAGCTGCGATTGTGGTACTGCATTTTAAATAAGATGGCGATTAGCTACATAAAGGCCTAAACACAGGGAGAAAGCCCTGTGGAGGGACATGGGGGAAAGCGTTCCAGGCAAAGGACAGCAGATTCCTAAGTACCAAGTCTAACACTTTATGAGCAACAGAAAAGAGGCCAGTGCACCTAGACTGGGGTAAATGAGGCGAAGTGTAGTCAGGGTGGGTGCCGAGGACGGTAAAGACGGTAAAGACCCTGCTTTTACTCCAAATGAGAGGGGAGCTACTGCAGGGTTCTCAACAAAGGGATAACATCACTTATTACTTTCAAAACACCTATACAGGAAGTCCCCTACATACGAACCTCCAAGTTACGAACTTTCAAAGACGCGACCCCGTGGTCCATCGGGTTCAGGGGGCTGACACTGCCGCTTGCCCTCTGTCTCCTATCACTGACGACCCTGCAGCTGTATCATCTCCCGCCGCCTCTCTCGCCTCCACTCAGAAGCGCTTCTTACCTCTTCACTCAAGGCCAGCCCCTGGATGCCGGCTATTGTCCTGTACTACTGTACTTTTCAAGGCACTGCACTGTAAGATTAAACATATTTTATTTCTATGTTTGTTTTTATGTATTATCTGTATGAGAAATATTATAAACCTACTACAGAACAGAATGATATGGCTGACTGCAGGTCAGGTACCAAGGCTAACACTGCTGGACGTACAAACAAACTGGACTTAACAAACGTGCTCTCGGAATGGAACTCGTTTGTATGCGGGGAACTTACTGTATTGAGATACAATTGACAAACCATATGTTCTTCCATTTATAAAGTGCATAATTCACCGATCTTTAGTATACTCAGGGCTTCCCTGGTGGCTTAGAGGGTAAAGCATCTGCCTGCAATGCAGGAGACCTGGGTTCGATCCCTGTGTGGGGAAGATCCCCTGGAGCAGGATATGGCAACCCACTCCAGTATTCTTGCCTGGAAAATCCCATGGACAGAGAAGCCTGGTAGGTTACAGTCCATGGGGTCGCAAAGAGTTGGACACAACCAAGCGACACATTCGTTTGTTAGTATACTCATAGAATTATGAAATCATCACCGCAATCAACCCTAGAACATTTGCATCAACTCAGAAAGAAACCCCATACCCCTCAGCCATACTCCCCCAAGCCTCAAGCTCCTAGCCTAAGCAACGCCCCATAGACTTGCCTATTCCAGATATATCATATAAAGGGCATCATGCAATACATGCTCTTTTTGTCACTGGCTTCTTTCACTTAGTATAATGTTTTTAAGGTTCACTCTTGTTGTACATATACCAGTACTTCATTTCTTCTTCTGCCAAATAGCATTCCATTAAATGGATATACCACAGTTGGTTTTCCCAGTCAAGAGTTGATGGACATCTGGATTGCTTCCATTGGGTAACTGTTACAAATAATGCTTTTATGAACATTTGTACTGTAGTTTTTATACAGATGTGCATGTGCGCTAAGTCACATCAGTTGTGTTCAACTCTTTGCAAAGCTAAGGAGTGAGCCCACCAGGCTCCTCTGTCCATAGTATCTCCAGGCAGGAATACTGGAGTGGGTTGCCATGCCCGCTGCCAGTTTTACACAGATGTGTATTGTCAGCTACCTTGGGTAAATAGAATGCCTGAAAGTACACTTGCCGGGTCATATGCTTAACCTTTTGAGGAACTGCAAAGCTGTTTTCCAAAGTGGTTGAAATATTTTTACTTTCTACCAGTAGTGTGTGAGGGTTCCAACTTTTCTGTATCCTCAACACTTGTAATTTTTTTTTTTATCCCAGCCACCTAAGCTTGTATAAAGTAGCATCTCACTGTGGCTTTGATTTGCATTTCACAGATGGCCAATAATATTGAGCATCTTTTTGTACTTATAGTTCATTTGTACATCCTCTTTGGAAAATGCATATTCAGATCCTCCACCTTTTTTTTTTAAATGGGGAATGTCTTCTTATTACTGAGTTGTGAGAGGTCACTACGTATTCTAGATACAAGTCCCTCATCAGATATATGGTTTGAAAATACTTCCTATCATTTTTGTGAGCTGCCATTTCTTTTTTTTATGATTTGCCATAAAACACTGAAGTTTTTAATTTTGATCAAATTCAAATTGTCTATTTTTTTGTTTATTTTCTTGTGCTTTTGGGGTTATATCTCAGAAACCTTTGCTTAATCCAAGATCATGAATTTTTATACTTTTGTCGCTTTCTCAGAGATTTATCATTTTAGCTCCTATTTTTACTTCTTTAATGCATCTTGAATTAACCTTTGTATACTGTATGAGAGAAGGGTGTCTAAATTTATTCTTTTGTATGTAGAAACCAAGTTTGTTTCAGCATCTTTTGAAAAGACTGTTGGTTCTCCACTGAATTATTGGCTCCCATGTCAAACTAAATTACACTTTAACAGGGTTTGTCTGTTGCCCTTAAATTGGCCAGGTAAGGGATGACGGTGGCTCAACAAAGAGGGTGACATGGAAATGCTGAGACGTGGTCAAATTCTGGATATGCTTTGAAAATTGAGCTGATGAGACTTGCTTACAGACTAGATGTGGGTGCAAAAGGAAGACAGGACTTAAAGTTAGCTCCAATATTTTTTGCCTTCATGTCACACAAACGTAATTGTGGCTTGGAAAAGAATCACATTATCATCTGGGCTCCTCTGTCCATGGAATTCTCTGGGCAAGAATGCTGGAGTGGGCTGCCATTCCCTTCTCCAGGGGATATTCCAGACCAAGGATCGAACCTGGGTGTCCTGCATCTTCTGCATCCCAGGTGGATTCTTTACTGCTGAGCCCCTGGGGAAGCCCCTTTATGAGGAAAGCGGTGGCTTAAATGCCCTCGTTTCGGATAAGAGCAGACAGACCATTCAGAAGGCTACCGTGATAATCCCTCTTTGAGGATTTATCTGAATTGTCCTTAGTCCTTCTGAGAGACAAGATGACTGACCTCTGACAGATAATTAGTTGTGAGAGCTACGACTCTCACCATGGGGTAATGCAGAAGATAAGTACAAGCTAGAAGGGATTTTTGGGCATCCTTCAGGTCACACTCTTGCAGAAGGTATTCACTGGAAGATAGGAGAGCCTCATTTCCTATTAACTCAAGAAGCTCTCGTAGCAGACTTGCTAATAGGCCCAGCCCAGCGGGCTCTCAGGCATTAATCGTCAAGTTCTATGAAGGCTCCTTGAGAAGATGGTCAATGCACAACTCACACAGCTCACGTCTCCGCACGGATGAAAATAAGTAGCACATCTTTAGCGTTCCTTAAAGGGACTTGATCTCCCTCCCCTGGCCTCTGGAGCGGCAGGTCAAGCAGGACAAGGACTGTGACACGCAGGGCGGGAACAGGGGCATTTAAGCCACCTCGTTCCTTATAAAGGGGCTTCTCCCCAGGGCTCGGTGGTAAAGAATCTACCTGTGACGTGAAAGACTCAGGGGACCCAGGTTCAACCCCTGCGGGAAGACTCCCTGGATAAGGGAATGGGAACCCACTCCAGCATTCTTGCCCAGACAATTCCATGGACAGAGGAGCCTGTCGGGGTACAGTCCATGGGGTCACGGAGTCAGACACAACTAAAGCGACTTAGCATGCATGCACATTCTTCATACCAAAAAAAAAAAAAGTGATTTTCTTCTGGATTTAGCAGCCCTCCGCTCTCCTGTAGCCTAGCCAAGATTTCCATTTCAGTGAAATGGAGTCTGGAGGGCATGGGGAAGAGCTAGTGCTCCTTTCAAGGGAAGGCTGGGAGGCATCTCCTGAAACCGGCTCTGGACAACCTTGAACTAGATCTGAGAACCTGCTCTACAGACAGACAAAGAGCCTCTGTTCAGGACCCTAATAAGTGCCTCAAGTCAGTTTTTGTCAGTGAAGCAACAGCTAATGAGGAAGCAGTGCCTCTCAGCACTAGACCCACTCAGAGGGAAGGAGGCCAGGCTAGCACGTCAAGGATTTCCAAGGCATACAAAGGAAAATGTAAATCTGTCCCCGGGCCTGGAGACAAGACAAAGACCAAATGGAATCCGAGAGGAGGCTGTTAAGCAGTTCGTTATAAATGCATGGGAGGCTTTGGACAGACCCCTCCAAGACAGACGTTAAAACAAACAACCCAAATGTAAATAAGAAGACTGTTTGCTTCAATTAAGTCTAAGCTACAGGAGTGTGAACTTTCCTATTGCCTCCGTGTGCCGCTCTGCCAGTGCCTTCACCATTATTAAAATGTGTTTATACAGGATTTGGCTTTTCATCTATTATGGAAAAATTACATCTTGCCCACAGCACTACAGAGGCCTGAGCACAGTAAATCCCCCACTGACCTTGAACCCAAGCTAAAACAAACAGTCACTCTCCTTGGTGCTGAACTGCCTAAATAATGCACTGCATACACGCCTACGAATATAAATTACAACTACAAGGCGTCTTACCAGCAGGGTTTTCCAGAAGGCAGTGTTTGTAGAGGCACTTGGATACAGACAAAATCCTTGGGGAGATAAATGGGAAGACGCTCCCTGGCAGAAGATGATCATGAATGTGCTGAACACTAGAGCCCCTTGGACTGCAAAGAGATCCAACCAGTCCATCCTAAAGGAAATCAGTCCTGAATATTCACTGGAAGGGCTGATGCTGAAGCTCCAATACTTTGGCCACCCGATGCAAAGAACTGACTCATCAGAAAAGACCCTGATGCTGGGAAAGATTGAAGGCAGGAGGAGAAGGGGACGACAGAGGATGAGATGGCTGGATGGCATCACTGACTGGATAGCCATGAGTTTGAGCAAGCTCTGGAGGTTGGTGATGGACAGGGAAGCCTGGCATGCTACAGTCCATGGGGTTGCAAAGAATCGGCCACAACTGAGCAACGGAACTGAACTGAAGAGTGCCCAACACATTCAGTCATGTCCAACTCTTTGCAAACCCAGGGACTGTAGCCCACCAGGCTCCTCTGTCCATGGAGTTCTCCAGGCAAGAATACTGGAGTGGGTAGCCGTTCCTGTCTCCAGGGCATCTTCCCAACCCAGGGATCGAACCTGGGTCTCCTGCATTGCAGGCAGATTCTTTACCGTCTGAGCCACCAGGGAAGCCCAAACACACACAAGAGTGTGCTGGGGTTGGAGCCCCACCAAGGAGGTGGCAAGCCTCTAGTCAGAAGGCTTCACAATGGTGGAGGAAGCAGCTGCAAGAGCAGAGGTAATTGCAAGGAAAAGCTCAAACTGGCAAAGCATCATGAGATGGGTAACAGGAAGCAAGAGTGAAAGAAGACAAAAACATCAACCAGAATGTCAGTCTCATGGAAAATGGCATTTCCATTAGAACCACCAAGAAAATGCATCCACATGGAAAAGTGTTTCTAAAATAATGTTAAATGAGAAAAGCAAGATATAAAACAGCGAAAGCACAATGGTTACAATCATGTATACAAAAGGTTGAAATGTGGAAGAGAATCTACCAATAGAAAATTCAAAACCACCAAAAGACAGTGGTAGAATTATGCAGATCAGTTTTCTTTTAAAATGACTTTTAATCTGATGGTAAAGACACATGTGTATACACTCACCATATTTTTATAGGCAATTAGGGTGTATGCAAATATTCACTCCAGCCCTGTAATGGTTTTAAACACGGAAAGCAATTCAAATATCCGTCTATCAGGGACAGATCAAATAAATTCTGGCATATACAGAAAATGACTTCCTATGCCACTGTAAACACTGAGGTATATGTCTGTACTGACATGCAGCTAAGTCTATGAGATACAGAGAAGTAAAATTTTTAAAAGGCAAGATGCAGAAAAACATGCATGATATAATAATAGTTTTATGAAAATAAATAACTGCATTAGTATATGCTGGTATATACACAGGAAAGAAAGAATCTGGAGTAACAGACACAAATGCAGGGAAAATTATGGGACAGCATGTTTTCATTTCCTACATGAATGCATGTCTCTGATGCTTGAATTTTGTACAATATAAACTTACATGGGTCACAATTTTAAAGAGTGAAAATTGAACCAAAATTTTTGAAAGCGACTAGCATATGTGGGCTTCCCTGGTGGCTCAGCGTTAAAGAATCCGCCTGCAATTCAGGAGACACGGGAGATGCAGGTTCGATCCCTGGGTCGGGAAGATCCCCTGGAGAAGGAAATGGCAGGCCACCCCAGTACTCTCGCCTGGAGAATCCCCATGGACAGAGGAGCCTTGTGGGCTACAGTCCATGGGGTCATGAAGAGTCAGACACGACTGAGCGACTTCACTTTTCACTACAACTAGGGAGTCTACCTGCGGAGGTCTCACATTACGCAGCAAAGATCCCACGTGCTGCAACTAAGCCCTGACGCAGCCAAATAAATCAATAAATAACAAGGACAGACATTTCTCAAAAAAAAAATAAAGAAGTCTATCCCAGGGTAATAAGCGGCACAATCTAAGCATAGCTTTGAAGAGCAGAGGGTGGGTAGGGCTGTAGCGGGGCAGGGTACAGACAGGCAATGTAACTAAGGGAATGAAAAGCAGCGGTCACGCTGAGCTCTAACCTGGGCAGGGAGCTAACCAGCTGCCCTGAGCTGAAGGGTAGGAGGAACGAGAAAACCACCTGAACCAAAGGAGAAGGTATTTCACAGGGTACAAGACACCACTGTCCATCCATGGAGTCCTGAGGGAAAAAAAAAAAAAAATGACAGGGAATTTCTGAAACGCAGAAGAAAGGAGGTGGCAAAAACATGAAAAAAGCAAGGCTGAGAATGACTGGGTAACAGTGACTCAAACAGCACAAAAGAATATCAAGAGGCAAGGAAACAGAATTTATGCGGGGACTCATAACATGTGGCCAATTTACCAAAAGCCGGTCAGGCACCCAATAAGCTGGCTCCAAACCCATGAACCTGAAATCGACTTTCCTGCTTTCACAAAGCAATCGGAACTTCAAAATGCAGTTTGTCTGCCCTTAACAAGTTCAGCAAATTTCAGCTGAAAATCACTGTTCCTTATAGATCCTGTTAGTCTGTGTCACCATGTCCCAGATGTTCCTAGGAATCGGAACAGCTAATTTGTTCACTTACCAAGCCCTCCCATCCACTAGGCGAGGAGAGCTGACAAGAGGAAGCGATATCTCTCAGTGTAAAAAGTAAAATGATGGGCTTGGCTCTACCACTCACAGGCACATCTAAACCACTAAGTAAGTGCCTTGGGCTCCCAGTCTGAAAAAATGGGTACACAGACTTGTGAGATTCAAACGATAGAAAAATGATAACTCAGAAACTACAGAAAAATGAGCAAATGAACCAAGGTAGCTTGGTGCCACAGGTGCTATTATTGTGCATAAAACAAAGATATGGGAAAGGGTAACACTCTAGTGAATCCCATCTTACTGAAGTAAGGGCAAGTCACTTCCTTTTAACATCCAAGTCTCCCATCTCCTGCTTCTACTACTGTTATTGCCCTTCCTGGGCATTTATAATACATCCTCAACATTGGAAAGTATTATTTCTGTGTTTTTTGGCTTCTGTCTTTAGAACTGTAAGTTCTAAGATGGCGAGGGATGTGACTTCAGGATTCATGAGCAGGCAAATAACCAATGAGCTTTACAAAGCCACGTAGGGAAGAAAGCTTTTCCAAGCCTTCCTCGGGCCCAGGGCGAACCTCATGGTGCCGAGGTCTACGTGGTGGCAGTGAAGGGGACCCCAGATCCTCTGGCAACGCTGTGGTGAGGTAATCTTCACAGCACATCAGACGGGACACCTTTCCCTTGAAGGGCGTCAAGATTAAGCAATACTTCTAGGTTAGGGGGTTGTTAATGCTAGGTCCTTGGATTCCCAAGGACTCAATGGATAGAACTCATGGAGGTGCTTATACTCAACTGGGGAAAAAAGTCAGATCTTTATTTTTACTAAAATAAACAACAAACAATTGTTCTTTAGTTGCTAAGCCGCATCTGACTCTTTAGCAACTCCATGGACTATACAGCCCGCCAGGCTCCTCTGTCCATGGGATTTCCTGGGCAAGAATACTGGAGCGGGTTACCATTTCCTTCTCCAGGGGATCTTTCTGACCCAGGGACTGAATCCGTGTCTCCTGCATTGGCAGGCGGATTCTTTACCACTGAGCCACCTTTTTCTTACCAATATCTAATTGAAATTTAGCATCTGCTTCAATTATGAATTTAGGCAACAAATCATGGTAGCATTAATGGGACTTGTACATCTGTCACCAACGGAAGCCATTGATGTTTGCAGATCTCATTGTAACCGAGATCTGAAAACATCAGGTACGTTTATAATCAGGTTGAAATTGGAGCAGTTACGGTTCCCTCTGCCAGATCTAATATAATATAAGAGCACATGTGATATTACTACAGAACAGATTTGACTGGATACTTGGTAACTATAATTAATATAATTGGTTCCTTGTTATTCTATGTATTTCATCTTATGTGTTTACGTACTTTGCTCTGAGAAGCAAAAATAAACTCTGCCGGACTAGCAAAGACATCAGGACACTGAAAAAGTGTAAGAAGCCCTGGACTGCACTGCCCAACAACTGCAAACACAGTGCAGGCTTGAAACGATGTAAATGCTAAGGTGGAAAACTCTGAGATCTGTAATTATTCTGAGACGTGTGAATTGCTTATATTGACAAGAAAGTTCAAAATTAATAACAAGACTTGCATAATAGAGCAGCCCATGCATGAGACAGTCCAATTTGAGTTCTTTTTAGAACCTTTTTTCCTTTGGGTTAAAAAAAAAAAAATACAAGCATCTGAGTCAAGCACTTGTCTTTGAATCCTATCTCAAATTTACTGTCTGGCCTTGGGCAAGCCAGTAAACCTCTCTAAGCCTCATTTTTTCTCATCTATAAAATGTGAATGATAATACCTGTCTCAAAGCATTATTAAGAGGATTAAATAATACATGCAAAACAGTAAATAATACATGCAAAGTACTTAGCACAGTACCTCACATAGTAAGTACTCAATAAATCAGAGCAACATCACTGCTTTTAGTCATTAATGGCATCTGAATCATAACTTACACTGAGACTTAAGATGATTTCTTTAAAAGACTATACAATCAAGAGGCAATATAATACACGGCCTCAGAACACAGACTCTAAAGACAGACTGCTCGGGTTTGAATTTTCCTCCACCACTTACAAGCTGTGTAACTCTGAGTAAGTGCCTCGATTTTTTTGAGATTGAGTTTCCAGATCTGTAAAATAGGAAAAATGGTCATATCTGCTTCACAGGATTGTTACAAAGGCCAAGTTATAGCCATATGTGAAGCACACTACCAAGTGCCAGGCAAACAGTAAAGACTCGGCAATCAGTCATCAGCTATTGCTACATCATCAACAGTCACTATATAATGGTCTCACAACAGGATACACAGCACTCTTTCTTCTTCCTCTCATCTTAATTTCAGTGATGACTGATCGTAAGTGAAGTGGAGTAGTCCCATTTCAACAAAACTATTTACTGGAGAAGGGAACAGCAACCCACTCCAGTATTCTTGCCTGGAGAATTGCATGGACAGAGGAATTCAACTGTAAACCTGGCAGGCTGCCATCCATGGGGTCGCAAAGAGTTGGATGTGACTGAGTGACTACCACATTTATATGAATATATTTGGATGCTAATAAGAACAAGGCAGGGAGGAAATTCAGCTACAGTAATTTCCTAGGAGGGATTAGAAAGGCCCCACGTCTCAGGGCTTTGTAACCCTGAGGCAAGGCTCACCTAGCAAGACACTTAAAATTTTGAAAGAAATGCTTCCCTCATGGCCACAGATCTGTGTCAGATAGGGTCAAGCACAACTCTGCTTCTCTACCTTTAAACAGGCACCAGGGGGGGCCTCTGTGGCCCGGGCTGGAGCTCACCTTGGAGAGAGGAACCATGGAGATGCTGGGCTCAGGGACAACAGCGAGGGCCACGTCAGCATCACGGGGCAGAGACGCACCTGTACTCAGCAGGGGACTGGCCGCACTCCTCACCCCGCAGTTAGTAGGGTCTGGCGTAATTTAAAACCTACACCTACCACTGATCTCTGGGAATGTGACTGATGCTATTTTCTGAACTGAGGCTAAGAGTAAAAACAATAATCATGATGATAACAAACACATTCACTTCTCCCCATCTTTTAAGGGAGCTGAGTAATCAGTAACCCAGCAATTCACCATCACAGCAAAATCAGGAAACAAAACTATTCTCACCATCACTTTATTTCCTTGATTTTTATGAGCAAAAATCAAAAATTTTCACTCATAAGCTTTAAGAATTCAGGGTTCTCTGCTGACTGTAATGTTAACCCTTCCAGCATGTAAGGGAGTAAACATTAAAATCAAATGATGATACAGTAACCCCCATAATTTTAACAGACAATAAAATGAATGCTCATCACTCTCCCCAGTACGCCACAAAAATGCAAGGGTCAGATCTGCTTTTTATTACAAAATAACAATTAAAAGATGACCAAGTCATCAGTTTTGAAAATCAGAAGCAGTAAATATTTAGGTTGTCCCCAGCTGCACGCAATGGTATTCCCTGGAGATTGAGTTTTCCAACACATACAGCCAAAGGTCCATGCCGAGGAGGAAGGGAAAACAAGAAGCTTTTCATACCAGGAAAGCAAAATTTGGCATACTCTGGGCTCAGCGGCCAAAGGTTATCGGGGAGTAGAAATATTTACAGTGGAATCAGGGTCAATTGGTAATTAGAGGGCTCTCCTCTTTCGGCCCGAGTCGTGCCAGTCTTATTATTTCCAGCATCCCTTAACAGGAGCCACAGTAAAACATTCCAACTGAGGGATTAACAGTGCCCTTTCCATGCTGGCTTTCAGCACTGCAGGGGCGTTGCCAGGCACCCAGGGAGAGGTGCGCCTGGGCTTCAGCGCTTGGACCACTGGAGCTCAACCACACTGAGATGCCTTCCAAATCTCCAGGCTGCTGAGTTTGGTTCCAGCTTCAGGCTCCTGCGATTCTGCGGCAGAGCAGGTTCACAGTTTGGATTAAGGCAACATCTCGGATCTGGAATCTTCTGACAAAGCAGCCTTGGACCAAGACTGGCATATGTGCAGTGTCAACAGATGGGGTGAGGGGAGGACAGGAGAGAAATCCAGGACTGGACGTCCACGTGTGTGTGTCTGCAGCGTCGGCATCAACTGCCAAATTTTCCACAGAACCCCGTTCTGGGGTGGGAGTCGTTCAAAATACAACGCCTATCCCAGGAAGTGATCACGTGAGACCTTTATCAATGGAAATTTTTCTTATTTAGCTAAAATCCTGCATGTCCTTAATTATCAGAATTAAGCATTTATTCTAGGGTGAAAATAACCTTCCTTAAAACACAGCCTCCTCCTCCCTCCCATCCTAAATGGGAAGGAAATCTAAAAAAGAGGGGATATATGTATTTGCATAATTGATTCATGTTGCTATACTGTAAGAAAACTAACATAACATTGTAAAGCAACTACACCCCAGTAAAAATTCATTTAAAAAAATATGGCCTATTGCTGCCCAGATTAAACACCTTTGGTGGCTGTCCTGTACCTATGAGATAAAAATCCTAATACTTCAGAATGATGCGCAAGACCTCTCTGGTCTGGTCCCTATCTACTTCCCTATGCTTCCTTTACCTCCAGGCTGCCAGATGTTACACCTCTCCATGAGTCCTCAAAACTTCTGCCGGCCTCCTTCGCACCTCTCAGCCCTCACTGGGCCTCTGAACTCTGTTCTATCTTTGCAGCATTTTTGCCAAATGCATCTCCACCTTTCCCAGCGGGCAAAGATCACCTCCCAGGAAAGACAGACCACCCCTTTCTTCACGTCCACGTCATGCTCTGTAACCCCCTGCCTGCCACAGCCCTTCACTGCACTGGTTCTTACTAGTTTTATGGAGGAGTAACTCAAATTCACTGCACATTTTAAGTGTACAGTTTCGTAAGGTTTAGCATAGGCTGTACCTGTGAAAATATCACTGCAATCAAGATCGTGAACATAGCCCACTAGCTTCAAAAGCTTTTCATGCCCTGCTGCTGTCTGTCCCTGTCACCCTCTCCTGGCCTTTTCTCATCCTCAGGGAAAATGGATCTGCTTTCAGACATTATAAATTCACTCTCATTTCTAACAGTTTTAAATATATGGAACTATATGGTATGTATTCTTTCAGTTGAAGATAGAGGACTTGTTCCTTTCATTCAGAATAATTACACTGAGATTCATCCATGCTGTTGCACGAATCAATAGTTCACTACCTTTTATTCCTGCGTCATTTCAGCAAAGGTAGGGAGACCCAGGTTCAATCCCTGGAGAAGGAAACGGCAAGCCACTACTCCAGTCCTCTTGCCAGGGAAATCCCATGGACAGAGGAGCCTGGAGGGCTACAGTCCCTGGGGTCAAGAGTCAAACACAATTGAGCGACTGAACACCAGCAGCAACAAAGGGCTTTGCTACGATGCACCAACTGATGACCGTTTGAGTTGTTTCAACATTTTGGCTATTACAAAGTCCACTGCTATGAACCAGTCATACGTAAGTCTGAGAAGACTCATGTTGTTGTTTTTTCCTCTTGGGTAAACATTTAGAAGTGGGAATGGATGAATCATGCGCAAGATGTTTAATTTTTTTAAGAAATCCAAACTATTTTCCCTAGTGGCTATGCCATTTTACATTCCCAGGAACAAAGTATGAAAGTTCATTTCCTCCATAGCCTCATGGACATTTGAAATGGTTAGCTGTTTTAATTACAGCCATATTAATATGTCTTTGTGTTACTTCATTGGAGCTTTAATTTGCATTTTCCTCATGATTCATGGCATTGAGCATCTTTCCATGTATTTATTTATATTTCTTCCTTGGTGAAATATCTGTTCATGTCACATGTCCATTATTTTAGCCAGTTGCTTACTGTCTTATTATTAAGTTTTGAGAAAAATTCATTTATTCTGGATGCAAGTCCATTATCATATGTATTTGGAAATATTTTCTCCCAATCTGTGTTCTAGCTTTGTGTTTTCTTAACAGTATCTTTTGAAGAGCAGAATTTTTAATTTTAGATGAAGTCCAAAATCTAAGAAATCTTTTTGTTGTTGTTTTTTCATCACTGTGTTAAGTTTAATGTGTATAGCACAATGGTTTGATTTACGCGTATTATGAAATGATGATCACAATAGGTTTAACTAACATCCATAAAATCTAAGAAATCTTTGTCCAACTCAATGTCACAAAGATTTTTCCCTATGCTTTCTTCTGTAAGATTTATAGTTTTATGTTCTCCTTCTATGTCTGTAATCTATTCTGTGTCCATTTTAATACATACAACAAGGCATGCTTCAGTGTTCATTTTTTTGCTTTTGGATGTTGAATGGCTTCAGAGTCATTTGTTGTAGACACAATCCTAGAGTCAGTGAATGAATCTAGGATTCATTTGTCTATATATACGTGTATCTCCTTCTGTCTCTTTCTGCTGTTCTAGTACTCTCTATGGTTACTAAGATAACAGCACCGCACTCTTGGTTACTAAGCTTTGTAAGTCATTAAATCAGGTAGATTTTGTCTTTCATTTTTGCTCGTCTCTTCCAGAGTTGTTTTAGCTAGCTAGTCTAGTATCTCTGCATTTCTACGTGACTTTTTAAGTTCATCTTTGCAATTTCAAAAACTACCAGCATTTTGATTGTGGTTGAATCTACAAATCAGTTTAGGGAAAACGGACACTGTAACAATATTGAGAGTTCTGACCATGTACAAAATATACCTCTCCATTTATTTAGGTCGTCTTTAGTTTTTCTCAGTAACAACATGTACTTTTTTAGCATCTAGGTTTTGCACATCTTTCATCAGGTTTATTCCTAAGTATTTCTGTCTTTGATGCTATTGTAAATGGCATTTATTTCAATTTCTGATTGTTCACTGTTAGTATAAAACAACTATTTTTACATATTGATATTGTATCCTGGAATCTTGGTCACTGGAATTAAGAATTAAGTTGCCACCTCAATGCTTCAGGGGAGAAAGAAAGTTGATTACAATCACCTTCAGGAAACTGTATGCCATGGAGATACATTTCCTAGAGAAAAATAAAGGAAGTCAAGTATCTCCTCAACATTCCTGTTTCTATATCTTTGACCTAGATGGTTAGAATGAGCCCTTGAGCTCATGAGCCAAGTGCTTTGGAGAAAGTTCTAAGATTAAATGCACATGGTCCTTCCTAAACTGTTCCTGAAATGAGAAACAGTATAATCCCTCAGCACAGAAGAGGAACTCCAGGGAGCCCATAATAGTAGAGCTTCCCCACACTTTTGGCCTTGATTCCTTCAGGATGGTTTCTGCTCTTTTCCTTATCCTTTTATGACCAGGTTTTCTCAGTGGAAATCTAGCCCTTCCATTTCAGAATTGGGCCATAAATTGGAGGGTTTCCTCTATGAATCTACTTACATTTTGAATGATTAGTCTTGAGTTCCTGACTCTGAATTCTACATATAAATACATGTCAACAGCCTGCATAACTGAATCCGCTTACGTTCTTATTGACCCCGCATCCATAAACAGGACGCTTGCTTCACAGTGCAGCATAGTTACTGCACTGATTCTCCACAAGAGAAAATTCTGAGGTCACGTGTTCCACCATCCTGCACATCCCCAGAATTCTATCTGCTTGGGGCATAAAAGAAAGGACACCATTGTTATAAACCCCAGAACACAAAACCACTTCTCCACCCCACACTGCACAGGAAACTTCAAAGCATGTTCCTAAATTGAAAGGATCTGGGGTAGACTGTGAGCATCTCCAGCTATATCCACGTCTCCAGATGACTGTCACTGTCAGGAGGAGCACCTTTGAGCATGAATGACACAAGCTATGAACAGCAGAGCTCAATGGAGATGCCAGGGGAGAAACATACAGAATTAACATCAAAGAATGAAATCTGGTCAAAACTCCCTAACCTTCTTCTCATCTCTCTATGCTAATGTAACAGTTACTCGGGAGACCTCGGCTGCTGTCTTAATCAGGGTCTTGCATACCTGGGAAGCTCTAATGCCCATCCCTCACAATCTCTCTCTGCTTATAAAGCATTACCTGTGGACCATGAATTTCTCTCATATTAAAAAAAAAATCTTTTTACAACCATCATACACTTTACAGTATAAATTACAAAACACAATGAGGCCAAAATAAGAAAACAAATCATCATTAAACTAGCCAGCAAGAAATCACCACTCCTAACATCTGGTATATATTCTCTCAGACCTTTCTTCCCTGCTACAACATTTTCAAAACAAATGAAATTAGAAAGCTATCCACAGTGATCTTCTAAGTTGTCGAGGAGGTAAGCAGGGCAGGAACGCATGCCGATTATTTTTTGCTGCGATTTTACTGAGAGAAGTCAAACGTCACAGAGAGTGTTAGAACCTTCAACAAAACCATAAAATAATTATGGTGTGACACCTGTACTCCCTCCGGCCACCTGTTGTTTATTACTAAAATGGACAGAATTAACTAGCAAATGGAGAAATCCCTCACTAATTAGAACACCGTACTCAGAACACTGTCACTCAGCCAGGTGGCAGGAGATACCCCGTCCACGGACAGAGCTCTGAACAGCGCGTAGGTATGTAGGACCACACACTGAGGGGTGGGAAATGGGGGAAAGATAAGGGCCATGTCATTGCCTGTGAGAAGGAAAAAAATTTAATAAATGCAAGATGCCCCCCCAAACAAAAGTGCATATCAAGTGAGAGATACAAGCTGCCACTTGGCATTGTTCTGTACACCCATCTCTCTCGCTAGGCTGGAAGTCCTCAGCAGCTGTGTGTATATATATATATATACATGTATATATATATACGTGCATATACATATATATATTTGGCTATACCCCTTAGCACACAGGAGCTTAGTTCCCTGACCAAGGGTGGAATCCAAGTCCCTGGCAATGGAAGCACAGAGTCTTAACCACTGGAATGCTGGGGAAGTCCCCTTAGCAGGTATATTAATCCTCTTTTTTGTATCCCCCATGCGTAGCCCTTAGTTAAGATTTGCTAGATGAATTTAGGACTGCCCTAGAAGCAACTGAGTTAAAACTGGATGGGAAGAAATTAGCCTACAGAACACATTACAAAAAAAGACAAAGCTACAATCTTCTTTAATTACAACTGTCCCATTCTGATTTTGGCAGAAGTCAACCCTGCATGTGTTAAAGGTAAATGTTTATAAATAAGCTGGATAAAATTAAGGCCCTAGGCATCTTTAATCCAATTTCTTAACACACACACACACACACACACACACACACACACACACACACACAGATTTTCCAACTCCTAGTCAAATAAACAGGGCTTCCCAGGTGGCTCAGTGGTAAAGAATCCACCTGCCAATGCAGGAGACTCATATTTGATTCCTGTGTTGAGAAGATCCCCTGGAGAAGGAAATGGCAACCCACTCCAGTATTCTTGCATGGAAAATCCCATGGAGAGAAAAGCCTGGTGGGCAACAGTCCATGGGGTCACAGTCAGACACGACTGAGCAACATTAGCATGATGACTAGTCAAATATACTTTCACTAAGTACACTACTCGTGTGTTATAAAAGAAAAATGAGAGCTGGACCTTAAAGAAGGCTGAGAACTGAAGAACTGATGCCTTTGAACTGTGGTGTTGGAGAAGATTCTTGAGAGTCCCCTGGACTGCAAGGAGATCAAACCAGTCAACCCTAAAGGAAATCATTCCTGAATAGTCATTGGAAGAACTGATGCTGAAGTTGAAGCTCCAATACTTTGACCACCTGATGCGAAGAACTGAATCTTGGAAAAGACCCTGATGCTGGGAAAGAGTGAAGGCAGGAGGAGAAGGGGACGACAGAGGATGAGATGGTTGGATGGCATGATCGACTTGATGGACATGAGTCTGAGCAGGCTCTTGGAGTTGTTGATGGACAGGGAGGCCTGGTGTGCTGCAGTCCATGGGGTTGCAAAGAGTCAGACATGACTGAGCGACTGAACTGAAAAGAAGAATGGGTGGAAGATAATTATACAAGATACCTGATGTGGTATGTTAATTGCAAAACGGCCCTCAATTCTCTGTTACTTTCTGTATCCATACTCTTGGACATGTGACTTTGCAATTTCTTCCTTCAAGAGGTAGATGGTCTATTTTCTTGCTTCTTGAGTCGTGGCTGGCCTTGTGACTTGCTGTGATTAATAGACTACAAGGGAAGTGAAGGTGTGCTAGGTCCAAGTTGTTGTCTTGCTGCTCAGTAGCTAAGTCACATCTGACTCTTTGTGACCCCATGGACTGCAGCATGTCAGGCTCTTCTGTCCTTCACCATCTCCCGGAGCTTGCTCAAACGCATGTCCACTGAGTCGATGATGCCATCCAACCATCTCATCCTCTGGTGCCCTCTTCTTCTGCATTCAATCCTTCCCAGCATCAGGGCCTTTCCCAATGAGTCAGCTGTTCGCATCAGGTGGTAAAGTATTGGAGCTTTGGCTTAGGACTCAAAAGACCTGGAGGACCTCCCCTCTCTCAGAACCCTGCCTGGTCCCCAGACCGGCCTGCTGGATGAAGGCAGACAAGAGGAATGTGGCCTCCCTATCCTCATCACTCCTGCTGACAGACGGCCGACCACCAGCCCTGGGCCATGAGGCAGTGTGCACACAGAGGCAGATGAAGCCCACCCGGAGACAACACTAAAAACGCACCAAGGTGGCCAAATAAAAAATGAGGATCACACCACGTGTGGGTGAGGATGCAGAGAGCCCTGATCACGCAGACGTTGCTGGTGAGGGTATAAAACGGGATAGCCACTGTGGAAACCAGTTTGGCAGTTTCTTATAAAACGAAGGCTCAGATTGTAAAGAATCTGCTTGCAATGTGGGAGACCCGGATTCGATCCGTGGGTCAGGAAGATCCCCTGGAGAAGGAAATGGCAACCCACTCCAGTACTCTTGCCTGGAGAATCCCAGGGACAGAGGAGCATGGCGGGCTACAGTCCCTGGGGTCACAAAGAGTCAGACACAATTGAGTGACCAATACTTTCATTTTCCACTGTAAAAAGAAACATGAGGGAATTCCCTGGTGGTCTGGTGTTTGGGACACTGCCTTCTATTGAAGGGGGTGAAGGTTCGAGCTCTGGTCAGGAAATCAAGATCCCACACATTGCAGGGTGTGGCCAAAAATTAAAATAAATAACACTTGAAAAAATCCTTAAAATGAAAAAAATGAAACTACCCACCACTCATACTCTTGGGCATTTATCCTAGAGAAGTAATATGTTCAAAACAAAAAACCTACACAAACGTCCACAGCAATTTTATTCTTAGTAGCTGAAAACCAGAAACAACCCATAAGTTCTTCAATAGCAAAGATGGTTAAAAAACTGGACTGCTCCTCAACAGTGAGTGTGCTAAGTCGCTTCAGTTGTGTCCAACTCTGTGCGACCCCATGGTCTATAGCTGTAGCCTGCCAGGCTCCTCTGTCCATGGGATTTTCCCAGGCAAGAATACTGGAGTGGGTTACCACTTCCTTCTCCAACTATAAAATGTAACAAACTCTTGGCACACTTCAATTCATGCGGTCAAGGCGCTCACTAGTGAACAGATGCTACAGCAAGGGAAAGGAGACCTTATCTGCTCAAGGACCAGGAAACTTAGCTAACTCTATTTAGAAAAAGCTGTAGAATAGAACAAAGAAAACTTGTGTCAAACAGCTGAGTAAATGAAAACCTAGGCTGGAAATGGGTAAGTCTCTATAATATACCTAGAGAGATATAATTAAACACACACTCTGGGAGTCACAGGATCTTGGAGTTAAATGTATTTCCATTTAAACTTTCAACCCCTCATGCTATGCTTCACAGTGCCTAATGAGAAAGTGTCTCCCTTTAAAAAAAAGTGATGGAGATGATGAACAAGCCACTATTTCAGAGCTGAACGTAACTGTAACACTCTAAATCAGAGCTTGGCGTAGACATCCCAAGCTGCACATCAGAGTCAGCGGGATAAGCATTTTGAAAATGAGGATTAATGGCCTCCATCTTCTATCACCTTGGAATGATAGAGAGTGATGTCACTTCTGGGTGCAGATAAAGGCAACATTTTAAGACACTTACTTCTTTGATGGCATCTGAATCCAGCCGAGACTCAGGCTCATCGCGTTGCACTGCGTTTGGGCATCCACGCATCCATCCATCCATTCAACAGGTAATCACTGGGCACCTCCTGTGTGTTAGGTACCACATCAGATGCTGCAGCTACAACTGTGAGCAAGGGTGACACGATCTCTGCCTTCATGAGACTTACATTCCACGAGGAGAGGAACTTACCTCTTTCTTTTTAAACGTTTTATTTTGTATTGGAGTATAGCCAATTAACGATGTTGTGACAGTTTCAGGTGAACAGCGAAAGGACTCAGCTATACATCCACATGTATCCATTCTTCCCCAGCGTCCTCTCCCATCCAGGCTGCCACGTAATACAGAGCAGAGTTCCATGTGCTATACAGTAGGTCCTTGTTGGTTATCCTTTTTGAACACAGCAGTGTGTACATGCCCATCCCAAACACCTTAAGTATCCCTTCCCCGGGGGCAACCATAAGTTTGTTCTCTAAGTCTGTAAGTAGGAGAGGAACTTAATTACTTGTTGGTAACAAAATGCACAATAATGGGGATTATAGAGGGGCTTAAGACTTCACTGCATGCAGGAGAATCTACTCATCTGAAAAGTTATCATCAACAGTAAGTTGATCTCTTCCACACAATGTGAAAACAGCTCAATTTGGGGGTTCTTTTTTTGCCATTTAAGTAATGAAAATAAATACTTCATTTGCCTGCCATTATCAAAGAGTATTCTGGTCTGGCTGAGTATATTTTCTAGAAAGCTGGAAAGTATCACCCTGTGCTAATATTTTATTTAAAATTTCAAAAACCTACCAATGAACCAGTGAAGTTGCTCACTCGTGTCCGACTCTTGCAATCCCATGGACTGGAGCCTACCAGGCTCCTTCATCCATGGAATTTTCCAGGCAAGAGTACTGGAGTGGGTTGCCATTTCCTTCTCCAGGGGATCTTCCCAACCCAGGTATCAAATCCAGGTCTCCTGCATTGTAGGCAGACGCTTTCCTGTCTGAGCCACCAGGGAAGCCTAAAAGACTACAATCCTTCTAAAACGCAACAACTTGTTCACACTTCTGTATCAGAACCGCACGGGCGACTGGAATTTACCCTCCTTTCAATGGTGACACTGGAAATGTGAGTACCACCTACTCACTTTGAACTCTGCCCATGTCGGAAGAGGACCGGACCTCCGGCCTGCTCTCTGCCCACGCCCACCCACCACCTCTCCGGTAACCCGGGAGGACATTGGCATGCTGGCCCGCATCACACAGCCCAGGGCAGCCTCGAAGCCCGTCTCCCGTGCGGCCCACTCACTCCAGGGCCATGAGTCCCTGCTACATGCCTCTACCGCCACTCCTCACTTCTTACCTGCTTTCTTCAGTTTTTATTCTCCTTGTACTTTCTAAGCTAGATCAAAAATGAAAATTTCCAAGGGAACCCAAACAGCAGGCGCTGTAGTCAAATTTAAAGTAAAAAGACCCTTTGCCTACAAAAGAATTCCAATGCATGGGATTTGTGAAAAGTCTTTCGGAGTGTGTGTGTCAGGGGAGGGTGCTGAGGGATATTGTGCTTTCCTGCCTTCACTTCAGAATCGCAGCTATCGAGAGCAGAAAAGCGGAAGAAAACGAAGAAAGAAACACCACCTGCCCAGCAGTGAGAACTATGTCAATTCATACTACTATAGCATTTTTCCCTTGGAGGAGCTTTGTACTATTATCTTGCTTATTTTCCCCAAATGCATGAGATACAGGGAAAAAAAAAAAAAAAACCAAGTACAGCTATTAATACTTTGAGAGGAAGGTTGTAATGATCAAGATTATGAGTTGTCCAAAGTCACAGGGAGAGACCTGAGGGTCTTCCTGCCTCGTGGTCCTCCTTTTCATTCCAAGAAACAATGCTTCCCAAGCCTTCCAGAGAAGAGCTGCCCACAAGATACCCGATTTTCTGCTCAGATATAGAGAAACTGAAGTTAAGAAAAAAGCAAGTTCCTCAAAACTAAGATCAGTAAATTTTTCTAATAGATGTTTTCAGTCTGAAGAAAACCACCATTATTTCACACAAAAATTTATGGACAGTACCTAAAACTTATAGGAAAACATTCATTAGATGGACTTGTCACTTTGAAACTACTGAGATAAATGCATAAACTCTCAAAGTACTTGTCATACAGTGGGGGGAAAAAAAAAACCAGCATGCTATGACAGCATGTAAAACTACACACTTTCACAGGACTTTGCATTAGAAAGTTACAACTATTAACTACCCACCCACTCTCTTTGGCTGTCCTCTCAGGCTACCCCTCTAGACTGGATTGTTTTCAGATGAATTTCACTGTGGGGACCCACCTCTACTGGCTATTCAACTCGACGGACTCCGGCGCCTTTTCTTTCTTCTCATTAGTGTCTGCAGAATCTCCCAGGATGCTTGTTATATGATATAAGTGTTCACAATGGTCTCGTTGCTTTAAGCCAAATTTTTGTCACTTCCCAGCCTCAATGAGTAAAATACTACCAACTTCTACAGTAGAGGAGTTGGAAACAGCATTCCAGGCAGTCAGCAGCACATCAGGAAGAGAAACAAAAATGGTAAAATAAAAGCATGCGTCTGTGTCCTTCCTGAGGTCACTGCACATCCTCCTCCTCCACTTTTTCTGTGCCAGATATCAAATAAAGCTGGATGTCCCACTCCAGGACCCTTGCCTGGGAAATCCCGTGGGCAGAGGAGCCGGGTGGACCACAGTGCATGGGGTCGCAAGAGAGTCGGGCACGACTTAGCGATTAAGCAACAACTAATGCGGGCAGAGGAATAACATTTAAAGAGCCGGGTGAGTGTGAGATGGCCAGGACTGCCGAGATGCGTCTTGAGGGACAGCTCAGTGCTGGCAGACGCAAGCGGAATTCCTCTGACAACATCTCCATCAAGCAAGAGGTTCATAAATTAAAGCCGCCTGGGGGGGGGTTCCGGGGGGCAATTTAAACTCTGTTACCAGTTTGGTCTCCTCCACACTGCCCTTTCTGTTTGCAGCTCCCAGATAAGGGTGAGCTCAGGGTGTAGCCATTGCCAGTCCTTCTGTGCAGGCTGTCAACAGCATGACATTGAGAAGAGAGAAGAAAAGGTATGCAGGTAGGGAGTCATTATTTACTCTATGGGGAAAGCGAGGTCTCAGTTCTCTGAGATAACTGAGGCTGAGAAGTTACCTTCCTTTTTACGCTCTGACTGGAGTTTCTTCCTTATCAACTTCCTCAGCTGTTTATCCAGCCAGGGGATAAAATTTGGATTTAACTCCCGACAAGTGCTGCTGTATGTCTTTTATTTTTTTTTTTTAAATCGGAATTAGACAGTCTGTATTCTAAAACACACACGCACACACAATCTGTACCAATTAAATACAATAAAGTTGAAAGGGGATATAAATTACAGTCTTTCTCTTTTTAAACAGTCAATAGTAAAATACTACAGTCAGCTCACTATACACAAAAATCATGAACAGCAGCTTCGCATTAAAATCTCCAATATCTTACTCATTTATGGATGCTACGGACTTCAAGGGAAAAGGTACAGCAGGCTGTACACCCTCGCTTGCTCCCACATTTATTGCTGTACATCTGGACCAACTGTACAAGCATCTACACGATAGGTACAGAAAGTACTTTTGTAAAAACTCCTGCACACATTAATTCTTCAGAGTCTCCATCGGTAAAAGAATTTTACAAATGAAGACACAGAGCAGGGTCGTCTGTCTTCAACCATCTCCTGCGAACACTGGGAAGCGGGCACCTGTGGGCTTCACAGCTCATGTCATCTCTTCAGCATTTTCCAGAAATGAAATAAAACAACGGCAGAACCACCCCACAACAAAAACCTCCCAACCCCAAACAAAACCACAAAGAGACGAAAATCGACGCCCATCCCCCCAGGCCCACCCGTGGTTTGTCCCTGCGATTTCTTACAGTACTACTGCTCTCTGCATCCCACCTGCCTGGCTGGGCTGGACCGAGGGACAGGAAAGGCTGGGATCAGAGTCCCAGGCACTGTCAATGGTTCCGAACCGCGGCAAGTCAGCGGGCGGTGGTATGTCTTTTAAATCAGGTCCCCAACCTCCGGGATCTAGTGCCTGATGACCTGAGGTGGAGCTGATGTAATAATAATAGAAACAAAGTCACAATAAATGTAATGAGCCTGAACCACCCTGAGACCATCCCCTCCTTCCAGGTCTGTAGAAAAACTGTCTTCCACAAAACCTGCCCCATGATGCTGAGGGGTCGGGGACTGCTGCTCTAAGTGGTAGTGCTACCAGTTAAGCACTGAACCAGACAAAACAAAATATAGAAAGAAAAGAAGAAGCTGGATTGCTTGCCTGCACGAAGAGTCCGCCAGTGGTACCCATGTTCACCAGGAAGACATCAAGAATCTGGCACACTCATTCACTTGGCTCCTACAGTCCCAAGGAAAGACACTTGGATGGCCAACTGCGAAATTTCTCCTACTGTTCATACAGGACATTTTCTCTTACTATTCATCATGCAAAACGATACTTATTCTACCTAAAGTCAGAAAGTATTTTAAGAAAAAAAAAAAAGGGTCATGCTATATGAAGGCTGAAATATTTATGCACTATTTACATTTTTGTTAATGTAATTAAGAGGATGTCTAAATGATTCAGTCAATTCTCAATTATTCCTACTAATGGAGTGGATCGATACAGTTGCAGAGCCTGAAATGGCAGCCCACGTAGTTTAATGATGGCTCATAAATCCCCTGTCTTTATTATTGGTATATGGGTGTGTTGACTATTCTTCAGATTTAATAGAATTCATCAAGTCAAAGTGCTTGGGACTCTTAGAGGGTCATTCTGTTCAACCTTCTTTTGCACACAAGGGAAATCTGGCTTAAAAGGGACCACCACTGTAAATAGAAGGGGGCGGTGCTCAGTGTTACCATGGAAATAGACATTGTGAAGTAGAGCCCTGTGGCCTATATTAAGTCTTAAAAACAACTAGTTGCTTTAGCTAGTGTCTACCTCCAGCCCCATCCTTAGTAGTCTTCCAAAATACTGGTAACAAATACCACCTACTAAGAACCTCCTCAGTACAAGTTTCATATGGATTCAATGCTCCAGCATACATGGGATTTAATGTCCTTCCATCGTGCCGTGGCTATGCATTGACATCTTCCTCGAGGAAATAAACAATTAGCAATTTTGATTTTAAAAATGAATCATTGAGATTTCTGCTAGCCTGGAAGCAGCAAAAGGCTTCTGTAGATCAATTATGCAAGAGGGGTAACATAGCAACTTACTTAAAAATAAAATGTGAGCACAGGCTGGAAATAGAGTTACATGCACTCGCATGGAGGCAAGACTCACAGAGCATCTGTGTCCTCAACGCGTGAGCATGGATCCTGTTCCAGAAGAATTCCAAAGGAGACTCGACTCCCCACAGCCTCCCCTGGCAGCACATGTTCGTGCTTACCTCTTCTCACCACCAGCACAAATGAAACTCCCATTTCAAAGCTGCCCGAGTGCATGAGTGGCTAAGTCGCTTTAGCCATGTTCCACTCTTGGTGACCCCAGAGACCTGTGGCCCACCACGCTCCTCTGTCCATGGGATTCTCCAGGAAAGAATACTAGAGTGGGTTTCCATGCCTTCCTCCAGGGGATCTTCCTGATCCAGGGATCACACCCAGGTCTCCTGTCTCCTGCATTGCAGGCGGGTTCTTTACCACTAGCACCACCTGAGAAGCCCCTAAAACCTGCCTACTGCAATTGAATGGGGCTTCCCTGGTGGCTCAGATGGTAAAGAATCTGCCTGCAATGCAGGAGACCCACGTTTGATCCCTGGGTTGGGAAGACCCCTGGAGAAGGGCATGGCAACCTACTCTAGTATTCTTGACTAGGAAACCCCATGAACAGAGGAGCCTGGTGGGCTACAGTCCATGGGGTCACCAAAGAGTCGGACACGACTTAGTGACTAAACAACTGTCGTTTAACAGGCGCAGTGTTGCTTCTTAATTTGCCAAAATGAGGTTGCTGACAATATAAACAAAAGGATTCAGTGCCTCTCACGCATCAGTACTACAGAGGAAAAGGTGCCTCAACCTACCTCTCCTCAATCCCAGCCCACACACCAAAACATCTATGAAAACATTTTTAAACGTACACAAAAGTGAGCACAAGAGAGTTAGAGAAATCCTTGAGAGGTCTGTGAACGAGAACACTGCTGGAACAGAAGGTCTTATATTCCACAAGGAAACATCCTCATAAACCCAGCTGAGAAATGAGCCCACTTGTAACCACACAACCGGGCGCCGGGATAATTACAATAGAAACACTTTATTTCAAATCATGAAAAGAGTTACACTTGATCTTCTTGTTAGCAGGGGCTGTGCAGACAGCAACATTAACTGTGAAATGTAAGGGCAGATAACAGCTGATTTGAAAGGGGATTGTGTAAATCTAGTTAAGGAGCAACTTTAGAAGATTATTTTCAATTACTGAGATAGCATCATGGTTCTCAGGAATAAAAAAAATGGAAAGGTTTGTTCTTTACACCACATAGAGTGTACTGAATCTAACAAAACCACCTGCTTTCAGGCAATAATATCAGCCAGCAGCTAATACACCTTGCTTCCACCTTACCCTCCCCTTCTTCAAGTCATTTTCAATTATTGCTAGCACTCACTCAGCTTTATGAACAAAAAGTCATTTCAGCAGGAGAAACAGCTTTTAAAAAAAAATCCCCTTCAGAATAATTACTAAAAGCTTTTAGATTTCCAAGTGACAAATATACATAGCCTGGGAGACCTCTAAACTAGGGCCGAGGTCACGCAGGTAAAGAAAGGGTGCCTGCTTTGTTGATGGAGTGGCATTTGCTTCACCTGTTGGAACATTTAAACCAGAACATCTAGGCCTTGGCCCCCAGTCACCCCGGCTCATATACAGGAACACACGCAGATTCACACATTGCCCAAAATATAAGCTACATCGCTAGCTACATGAGATAATCTTGTCAAGTGAAATCCCCACTTGCCATTTACTTTAACATGGCTTGTGTAGAGGGTGCCAATGCCACAAAGAATCCAGTGTAAGAGCTTCCCTTGTGGCTCAGTGGTAGAGAGCCCTCCTGCAATGCAGGAGACGCAGGTTCAAACCCTGGGTTGGGAAGATCCCCTGGAGAAGGAAATGGCAACCCACTCCAGTATTCCTGCCTGGAGAATCCCATGGACAGAGGAGCCTGGTGGGCTACAGTCCATGGGGTTGCAAAGAGTCAGACATAACTGACACTTTCACTGAATTTGTTTCTTCACCTTTAAAACTGGGACAATAATCATTACCCAGTTCATTCAGAAGTCACGATGATCAAAAGATGAGATGGTACTTTGCACAGTTAGATGCTGTATAAATGATGTATCGGTGTACAAATGCAGTTTGATACCTCTGCATGCAGCAAAAATATTATTCCCCATATGTACCACATGTTTATGCTCGATTTCCATATTCTTTTCTCAGAAGTGGAAATCGCTCAGATGTGTCCGACTGTTTGCAATCCCACGGACTTATATATGCAGCCCATGGAACTCTCCAGGCCAGAATACTGGAGTGGGTAGCCTTTCCCTTCTCCAGGGGATCTTCCCAACCCAGGGATTGAACCCAGGTCTCCTGTATTGCAGGCGGATTCTTTACCAGAGGAGCCACAAGGGAAGCCCAAGAATACTGGAGTGGGTAGCCCATCTGTTCTTCAGCAGATCTTCCCGACCCTGGAATCAAACCAGGGTCTCCTGCATTCAGGTGGATTCTTTACCAACTGAGCTATCAGGGAAGCCTAATCAGAAAGAGAAATAAAAAATTTTAGCAAAGAGTATACTTCACTGTCTTAAAAAAAAAAATGTTCTTCTGACACTGAAACTAAACATTTAAAAGTCAGAAAATCATTCAAGTCACTTTACATGCGCTTCCCCTCCCATTAAAGGCCTTCCCTGGTGGTTCAGCTGGTAAAGAATCCACCTGCCAATTCAGGAGACCCGGGTTTGATCCTGAGTCGGGAAGATCCCCTGGAGGAGGGCATGGCAGCCCACTCCAGTATTCTTGCCTGGAGAAGCCCCCTGGACAGAGGAGCCTGGTGGGCTGCAGTCCATAGGGTTACAAAGAGATGGACGTGACTGGCCGACTGGACAACAACAACAGCTCTTCCCTTTAATTTGCCACAATTTTCTGTGCAGACGTGTGACTACAGATTCCACCAAATCCTGCAGATTCTGCCACCAGGCTGTCACCTCAAAAGCACAGCCCCACAACATCCTGGAGGACTGGGGCAGCTCTCTGAAGAGGCAAAGCGAACCGAGAGATCTTATGGGGACCGACGGCAGAGGACGATGTCCCTCTTCAGCTGGTGGGAACTGAGGACTGTGTGCTCAGTTTCTCTTCGAATACCTCTGCTCTTCCTAACCAAAGTGCTCCCTTGTCACAGAAACAGAAAGACTTCTCTCAGTTGATCAACACCACCACTGCACAGTAGGACATCCTAAAGCAGGTCCCAGAGCTTGAAGAGGCACAGCATCCTAGCCTCATGCAGGCCACAACCACATCCTCTCCGGCCCCAGCACAATAGGGCATGGTCACTGTGATGTCTCAGCACTAGAAGGACCGGCCTGATACACTGATGCCTCAAACTGTCCCATTATGGATTTGTCATCATTACTTTAAAGTGACAAAAAAATTTTTTAAAAATCCTCTAAAATGCCATTCATGGTCCAGTGTTCCCTTCCTACAGAAGAACTGAACAGGGACTTCCCTGGGGACCCAGAGGTTGAGACGTCAGTTTCCAAAGCAGGGGCTGCAGCGTTGCTCGATCCCCTGGTCAGGGGAACTGGAGTCCTGCATGTCTCCTGGCCAAAAAGCCAGAAGAGAAACAACAGGGCAATACCGCAACAAACTCAGTCAAGACTTTTAAAAATGGTCCACATCAGGGCATCCCTGGTGGTCCAGGGGTTAAGGATCTGCCTTGCAATGCAGAGAACACACACCGGCTGGACCCTGGTCTGGGAAGCTCCCTCATGCCCGGGGCAACTAAACCCCGGTGTTGCAACGGCCGAAGCCCACACACAAGCCTGTCCTCAGCAGCAAGGGGAGCCGCCGCGATGAGAAGCCCACCACTAAACAGCAGCCCCCAGCTGCCACAACTAGAGAAAGCCTGCATGTAGCAAAGAGTGCCCAGCGCGGCCAAAAATAAATCAATAATGCATAAAAATACAATTTCAAAACATGGGCCACATCAAAAAAAGAAGAGGAAGAATGAAATAGATGTAGTTTCTAAACATGCAGATATATTCAAGGTCAGGCTATGGCTAGTCAAAATCCTGCAAAAGAGCTAAACAAATTTCATCATTGGCTGGGAGACTGGGAATGTGAGAGTCCTTGCGAAAGGGATGAAAAGCCTGTCCCAGCTGCAAGTGATCATAAGCAACTTGATCATCAGCTGCCCGCTACAGCTGTATCCACTGCTCAGCTCACCCAAAGAGATTCACGCTCTCATGGTGCCAAAATAAATGTCTCTCGTCAAAAAAAAAAAAAAAAAAAAAATCGCCCATTTGAAAATAACTCTCTAATCTGCATCCTTTCAATAGAACTGAAGTGCACTTCACCAACACAGAGCACGGGCATCTTGAATTAGCAGAGAACTATTTTTAACACATGAAGGATAAGATATGAAATTAGTTTCACGGGGAATGAGAACCTCGGAGATTATTTACTTTGCCTTAATTACTTTGACTCACCATTAATTTAGCTTTCCTAGGGTACTCAATATTTCATGCTAAGATCTGGAGACCAAAGAGACGGGAGCACAAGTCTGGAGCTCCGGGGTCTGGGGTAGCCATCTTCTACATGGAGGCGCAGATGGTCCAGCCCAGTCACAGTGTGTGCTGCTTAGGGACTCGTTCAGGGGCCCGCTTCTGTTGCTTTTCCGCCCCGGGACCAGGAGCTGTGCCCTGAAGGATGCACAGAGCCAAACTTTACTCAGCATCTGTTCAACTCCTCAGCCAATAACATCACTAGTGCTCACAGCTACTCAGGCGACTGCCAAAGAGGGCAAGCCGCGACTGCCTGGAGCCGAGGGGAGGCGAGCTGAGGCTGCACACTTCAAGAAGTTGTTAATGATCAGTGCAGCGGGGCGACGGAGTGGATTCCCAGGAAAGGAGACAGAGGAGCCAGCCTAGCGGATATTCCACAACGGCTGCCTGAGAGCATCCACGGGTCAGGAGGCACTCAGCTCCCACCAAAGCACTCAGGATGCAGGGGGGCTGCTATGTGCGGCTGGGCACTGACTAAAACCCTGCAACGCGCCCCTGGGGCCCTGGATCAGCTGCCCACAGGCAGATGCCACAGACAAGGCTGCAGCCGGCAGCCAACAATGCACAGGTTCCCAGACGCAAGAGGGGACTTGCTGGGGTCACTCAACCTGCTGATGCTTCCCCCACCCTCTGGCTCCACACGGCCTTCAGCAGTGGGGGGCTTGGGGGGTGCAGTGGGTAGAGAGACCCTGATGGCTGGACCCATGATCAAAAGGGCTCTCCCTTACTCTCAAGGTCGGAAGCACTGACCCTGTCTTATGCAATCCCATTCCTGAGCGTTCAAGCCAGTCTTTCTCTCCACGAGGCACACCACACCCTGACCTTCTGTTTTCCCGTATAAAGGTATTTTTCACTCCGAAACAGTTGTGCTTTATTTGGAAGCTGCCCTTTTGCTTCTTTTTCTTGATGAGGATGTCGTTTGACTTCACAGAGCTGTAGCCTTCCAGAGTGCTGAACCCACATCAACAACAGAGCAGCGAGGTCCACACGTCTCCAGAACTCTGCTCCTTCTCTACTGGTGATAAAACAGCTGTCGTGGAAATATGCTTCCACGACAAACATTTCTAATTTAACAATAATAATTCATATTTCTGTAGCACATACATAGCTTTGAAACATGCTCACATATATTATGAAAGAGAAAGTGTGACACTCTGAGTGGCTCAATTGTGTCCTGACTCTCTGTATCCCAACAGACTGCAGCCTGCCAGGCTCCTCTGTCCATGGGATTCTCCAAGCAATACTGGAGTGGGTTGCCATTGCCTTCCCTCCTGACCCAGGGATCGAAGCCGGGTCTCCTGCGCTGCAGGCAGATTCTTTACCATCGGAGCCCCCAGGGAAGCCTATGCTTCATCTTAGCTACTTCTTCCCGTCTGGCCCCTTTCCACGAGGCTGCTGCTCATGACACCGCCACCTTGCAGTCATGTCCCACCGGGAAGTCTGTCCTCTTTGTCACTGCTGATGCGGCAACACTGTGGGTGTCACTGGAGCTTTCTGGGTCACACACCTCATTTGTGCCATTCGCACTTTCAGTCCCTTTTATCATTTACAATTCTCCGGTGACTCTCTTCACTGCCATATCTTAATACTAGACATTGCATTCATTCCTTGGCATCATCAGAGAGAACAAAGCACAATGCTAGCAATCCTTTCTACTGGCCAGAGGAGGAGCCTCAAAACACGTGTGGTGGAAGACAGGGTTCAAACTTCCTACCTCCTCCTCCTACCGGCTATGACAGTGGACCAGTGACTCAATTCTGGAGCTTTGGTTTCCTCTGATCACTGACATAAGAAAAGGTTGCCGTGGGGATTAAACAGGAAGCATGTGCAACTGTGCCTGAAAAATACACAAAGATGCTAACTGTAATTCTCCCGCTGGGTCCCCACTCACACCAACGCCACTGCCACTCACGCTAACAAAGGTGATCGCAGCAAACAGCATCTCATGCCATCGGGTCCCTGAAAGTGTGTCTTCGCAGGAGCCTCGCCACTCACGTCCTCCAAAGGACGACCAAGGCACACGAGATCCTATCATTCCAGAGGTCACTGGTTTCCAAGCTTTTTTCTACAAAATTCAACTGCAAGATGTTCAGATGTACTGCAGTTGAAATTGCAGGGTACATGCCTCGCCTGGCATTTCCAATCCTATCTGGCCCATCTTCGTATCACCCTGAGATGGGAGCAGACAGTAACAGTGAATGCAGAGCGCGTGCTGATGGCAATTTGCAGGTGGCCACTCAAGGTACACAAAGAGTCATCCCTGAGCCACCGCCCACCAAGCAGGAGCCTTGCTGCCGGTAGAATCTGTCCTTTTTGCCTGCCTGGTGAAACATTTTTACACCACAGAAGCTTTGATTAATCTTAAATTCTGTCACATCAAATTTGTCTTGCTCAGAGAAATTGTGACATCTGAAATTCTGCTGTAAATCTGAAGTCTCTGCTTAATGATTCAAAAGCTAAAAAAAAAAAAAACAGAAAAGGCTCCCAAGAGGCAGTTGAAGGATTTCAACATGTAACTGGAAAAAGGGTGGATGGTAGATGGCTTACAGCTATTAGATGGAAAGTGGACACACTATTTGATTCAGCAAGTCTTCTAATAAGGATTTACCCCAGTGAGGTCACTGCGCAAGTGTAAAATGGTGTACATACAAGCATGCTTAGCGGGGCAATGATGTTTCAATAGAAAAATCGGAAACAACGTAAATGTCCATCAGCGAGCCTGGAGTAGGGGATTCCCAGGTGGCTCAGCAGTAAAAATCGGCCTGCCAGGCAGGTGATATGGGTTCAATCCCTGGGTCAGGAAGATCCCTTGGAGAAGGAAAAGGCAACCCTCTCCAGTATTCTTGCCTGGAGAATCCCATGGACAGGAGCCTGGTGGGCTACAAAGGGTCACAAAAGAGTCAGACATGACTGAGTGACTAAACAACAAAGTCTGGAGTAAAGCCTAAGAGACGGAATTAGCTGCCTCCTCAGCAAGCTGTTTCCGTTATATTCTAGCAGAACTCTAGAGGTATCTGTGCACTGAGATTGGGTTGTATTAGCACGGACTTCTACCCAGATCTGAAGCCATCAGCACGTGCGACTTCCCTGGCAGCTTCACCTGTGATGGTTCAAGCTGAAGGAAGCCAGGACTCCTTTTTTTTTTTTTTTTTGATGATGATGATGATTTATTTGATTATTAAGAGCAGCTATCTTTCACTGGACAGCGAATGGGTCCCTAGAACTTCAGCTGTTTTGCCACCATGAGGAGCAAGAAAAAAAGCAAGTTCTAAAGAAAGAAATCCTAAATCCTAATTAAATCATGCCTGAAGCCCCAGCCCACGGGATTTTTCAGTATGCTCTATTATTTAAGCTAATTTGCCCTGGGATTTGCATTACTCACAATGAAAAGCATCCAATACAACTATTTAGTCATTAAAAAGATAAGATATATTTGTTGACATGGCAGGATGCCCAGCGCACGTCAGTAGAACATAGAAGGTTACAGAATAGCATACATGGCAAAATCTCTTTTATTTAGAATTTCATCTGTATATCGTATATATCTCTGTGTGTGTGTGTGTGTGTGTGTGTGTGTGTGTGTGTGCAGATATATACATATATATATAGAGAGAGAGAGACATATGCCTGGAAGAACTTTACTAAAATGTCAACAATGGTTAGCTCCAGTATTTCTAAAGAATTTCACTTTTCTCTTTGTATTCTTCTATAGTGTTTGCTCTTATATAACAACATGTATTTGGGAGGGGGAGAGCAGAAAAATCAAGTTTTAAGAAAATTTATTTACTGATTCTGTGTATCTTGAACATAAAATAAGTGGACAGTTTTGCCTCCTATCCCTCACAAAACTGAAGCGCTTCAAGATTAAAAAAAAAAAAAAAGAAGATGCTAGCCAGACACTCAAAATATTATTTCTTTATAAAATTCCATGATGAAGCAGTGAAACCACTTTAAGATCTGAGTTTGTACATGCTGAAAAAGAAACACAGCCCGAGGTGCCTAAGTGTCTTTCTAGGAGATTGGACATAATATTAATCAAAATGAAACATCTTAAAGAAGCTGAGCACCTCATTTTCCCAAAATGGAAAGCAGGAGTGGGGGAGGGCAGGAGGGGCAGAGAGAGGGTAATACTCAGCTGCTTCCACTGAGCAGGAAAGGGCACGGGGCTGACTGCTGTGGGAGGCTGCCGTGCTGGGAGCAGAGAGCTTAACCCCTTGACAGCTGACGGACATCTGCACCCTTTTCTCACGGGGACAGTCCCCGCAGCAAACCTAACCCTACTCCCCAGCAGCAAGGACTGTGACAGGCCCTTCAAGCTCTCCAAAGGTAATCGCCTCAAGCAGACTAGAAAACTAGATGCTCTCCATGAGCTATTTCAGTTCTAAAGGTATAATTCAACCAAACATATTACCTAAATTGTTGGGAGGAAGAGGATCATCTGAGTGGCTTAGACATGGTGGGAAATTCTGTCTATAAAGAAAGCACTGGGTTAGAAAAATGTACCAAAGGCAAGTGGAAAACAGAAGTCAAAGACAAAAATCTCCATCTCTTTGTTGGTGATTTTTACTACAGTTTGTAGGATTTTCTGACCATGAAGTCTCATGGTTCTAAAGCCAGTTAATTGGAGGCAATATCTCTTTAAAGTTGTAAGAATCTTGTAGCTAGAAGGTAACTCCAAAAATGCCAGGATGGTTTTCTTTACAAGTTGATTTCCTACAGTTATTGGCTTTTTTTTCTTTTTTTTTTTACAATAAATTTGGCTTCCAAGGTAGCTCAGTGGTAAAGAATCTGCCTGCCAAGCAGGAGATGCTGGTTTGATCCCTGGGTTGGGAAGATCCTCTGGAAAAGGAAATGGCAATTCACTCCAGTATTCTCGCCTGGAGAATCCCATAGACACAGGAGCCTGGCGGGCTACAGCCCATGGGGTCACAAAAGAGTCAGACATGATTTAGCGACTAAACAACAACACAATAAATTACTACACAGTACCTACACTGTACTTCATAATAATGCCATTGTTCACAAGTCAGTAACCATTAATTCTGGGAGAGGCACAATACTCCAGAGAAAAGAATCAAAAACAAATACCACCCATAAAATTGTCTACATTACACATCCCGATCTGCCTTCGGGATCAAGTCAAAGACACATCTCGGAAAAGCATCTCTCCCAGAGTCACAGCATGCACTAGGTAATCCGTTTGTCTATTC
This sequence comes from Antilocapra americana, assembly GCA_007570785.1. Taxonomy (NCBI): domain Eukaryota; kingdom Metazoa; phylum Chordata; class Mammalia; order Artiodactyla; family Antilocapridae; genus Antilocapra; species Antilocapra americana. The sequence continues at coordinate 6,502,922 of ML661908.1, forward strand.
TGTACCTAGTTCTGATTCATCCCTCTTGGATGGACTGCTGACAACCTTCAACCTGAAGGGGCGTCAGAATAAGAAGACAGTGAGTGGTTCTCAAACCGCAGTTCCTGTAAGAACGTCTTAGGGAACCCGCCTCATTCCTTCCACTTCAGAACCCTGCGGTGGGCTTAAGAAGCTGTACCTCTAACAGGCATCCTCCATACATCTGAACGGGGTACGGATCATCCTTTGGGAATCGGTGACATAGGTTTTATCACAAAGTGAGCAAGACTCTTACAGATCATTGATGTGATGGTCCGATTCTCGCCCGACTCGTTCCATCCTTCTCCACATCTCCGGTGACCTCTCTGGCCTTCCTGGTCCAGGAAGCCACCGCCACCACCTCTTTCTGGAGTCGACTCTAATTTCCCAGTTGCGTGCCTTGCTTCCACTCTTGCCCTCTCTAATGCCTTCTCCAAAAGCTTGCCAGAAAGATCCTACACAATAAAATCACACCACATGACCCACTAAAGCCCACGGGGGTTCCCATTCCGGGTAAACGAAAATGTTTTACAATAGACACGCGTGGTCGCTGCACAACGCTGTGAATGTACAAAATGGCCATCTGTTCACTTTAAAATGGTTCAGCTTATGTTGTATAAATTTCACCCCGATTTAAAAAAAAAATAAGAAAGAAAAACAAAAATGAAACTTTTCAGTGATGCCCCTGGGTGTTTGGGCTAAAATCCAAAGTCCTCAGCTTGGCCCAGCAGGTCCTGCGTCACCAGACCCCAGCCTACCCTCAGCAGCCTCGCTCCAGCCACGGTCATCCTCACTCCCTGAAGCCACACTACCTCTTCCAGGGACCCCTGCTCACACACGGGTCCCTCCCCACCACCGCGCCCCAGGACAACCCCAACCAATCTCCAGGTCTTGAATTACTCTTCCATGCAGGCCTTCCCTAACCACCCTCACGGTATCTTTCCAGAGAACCCTGGTCTTTTCCAAGAACTTCTCATAAGCTTCAGTTACATCATGATTTTTGTTTTACTTGATATTCTTTCCAGTAAACTACGGACTCCCCGGAGGACAGGACCGGGACTTTTTGTCCACTCCTGTGTTCCCAGCACCCAGTGGGAACCTGGCAACTATAAAAGCATTTGGCACAAAGGTTATGTAGCACGCTTTCCTCCAAAACCATTAACTCCCTGCTACAAACAGTAGAGAGCTGGGTCACGATACGATGGGAGATTTAAAATATACATGTCAACATTATTAATAACTAGATGAGAAACGTCACCAACTACTTAGGGCCAACTCAGCACAGTACAGAGAACACCCAGCTGGCACAGAAAGCACGCTCTCTGCCCTCTGCAGCACCTGCTTTGTGTTTCTGGGCAGAATCGAGTCCCTGACGCTCAAGAAAACTCCACATCCAACTCTCTCCTTATGCCACTGCCCATTGCTGAGTAATATGGAAAGAAACAGAGACTGTATCTCTGCAGAGAGATATGCCTGAACCAGGTGAAAGCCCAAGCTGCGGGAGGATGTCAGGAGGAACTGTGGGCTGGCTCTCTCATGGGTACCAATTTCTTAAAGAAAAATGAGGAGAGCCTGACCTGGGAAGAGAGGATGCTGAACTCAGTCTGTTCTGAGGGATATTTCTTTGCAAGGGAAATAGAGGAGACACTCACATAAGAGCAGGCATAATTGGTGTTTTGTTACTAAACAAATTGTTCTTTGGTGATTATAGGTGTGCAAGTGACTTATTCTTTTCAATCTTGCGTTTGTATTAACTAGAACCCTAATTTGTAAGTATGTCGTAATTAACTACCTTCAAAGCTTCTGCCCATTGACAATAAGCTTATTTCTTTTCCATTGTCGGCTCACTCAGAGGCTCTAATCCATAGTCCCCGGGCCCAGCTCTCGCCACTTGGGTTCACTGTGGAGAGCAGAGACTGGCAATGACTCAGCTCCAAGGAGATCCATCTGTGCAAAACTCTGCACGAGCCCTGTTCCCCCCACAAGGGCAGGAGAACATCAGGACTGGGCACATTTACTACCTGTGTCATCAGCTATTTCTCAATACTTAAATTCTCCTTTAGCCAAAGCTCTTGACTTCCCCAAGCCCCAGTCCTTAGACCTGGTGGTGATTTGCATGATTGGGAATTTAGGGTATCTCCTTGTATGCTGAGGGCTTCCCAGGTGGCTCAGTAGTCAAGAATCCACCTGCTAATACAAGAGACGCAGGACAGGCAGTCTGATCCTCGGGTTGGGAAGATCCCTTGGAGAAGGGAATGGCAACTCACTCCAGGCAGGTCTTGCCTGGAGAATCCCACAGACAGAGGAGCCTGGAGGTGACAGTCCACGGGGTGGCCAAGAGTCAGACACCTGGGCACAGACAAAGCTGAGCACCTGGTGTGCCGCAACGCCAAAAGGTTCTGCTCCTGGCATCTGAGGATGGGGCACCTACAACTGGGTTGTGTGTACAAGCTCTTGGACATCTTGGTTGAAAACGACTCAAAAGCTCTCTCCTTGCTCCAATTCCCAGCTCTCTGTGCTCAACGAGGGACCCCCTGGAGAAGGAACACAGCTGTCCCTGTGGCCAACAATGGGCCCCATACGGAAGCAACTAACAAGACTTGCCCTCCAGCAGGGGAGGAGCCTGGGCACAACAGTCCTTACAGCAGAGCACGAGGCGACCGTGCCAGCTGGCCGCCAGCGTGGCTTCCTCTGATGCGGCTTCTAAGTTAGCTTTATACTTGAAGATGCCACTTGAGTCCTACCTCCTTCTTCCCAAAGCATCCTTAATAACGTTCTTACCAATGGTTTGTTACAAAACCACATATGCTTCTATAGGAGATGAGGGGATGAGAAGTCTCGTAACATATTTTGAAAGCATCTCAGTACAGGAAAGTGAAGCGCCCGCAAACCCAGGATTGTTGCTGTTTGGTCTCTAAGGTGTGTCTGACTCTTTCGGGACCCCATAGACTGTAGTCCTCCAGGCTCCTCTGTCCACGGGATTTCCCAGGCAAGAATACTGGAGTGGGCTGCCATTTCCTTCTCCAGGAGATCTTCCTGACCCAGGGACAGAACCTGAGTCTCCCACATGGGCAGGCAGATTCTTTACCACTGAGCCACCAGCGGAGTCCAGCAGAGGTACAACTGTAAACCAAAGTACATTCAGGAGTGAGTGAGGAGACCGACACACTAATATAGCCTATAAGGACATTAAGCACAAGAGATGAAACCAGCAAGAAAAGCCACTTGCAGAAAATAAGGCAGGGATGGTTAGACAAAGAGGAGCTCAAGGACAGATTACAAGGACACTGGGGGAGGTAGCCAAAATGCAGAATATATTTGACAAAGAGAAATTAGTGCTTCAGAAACCAGAGCCTAGGAGAAGATGAATAGTCACTAAGAGGAAGGAGACTCCTGGCGGGAGGTGGTGACATTAAAAATGCAGGTACTTTCTGCCAGGACTGGAGCTGGCCAGATTCTTGCAGTGGAAGAAGTCAGCATGTCAGAAAGAGGAAAATCTCATCAGATGCTTATCATTCCCATGCTTTGAGGACCTGGTGACTGTCTAACTAAGAAAACAGGAATCTCTACAAGTATATTTCACAGAGGAAATTTATGAGTGAGAATCGGTTACTCTGGTGATGGGAGGAGCAGAGAGCCTACACCAGGATAGATAATCCAGAGATTAGCTCAAAGCAGGAAGCTGCCGCCTCCCTTGGGCTGACTAGGGACAACAGACAATAGGAGGAGATAGGGCTGCAGGCGTCCAAGGTCACTGTGAGCAGCTGGAACCACAGAAGGTCCGTCAGGCATGAGTGGTGCTACCGGGGAGGGACTCCCACAGCCAGGGATGCCCCAGGAAGCTGAACCAAAGAAAAAAAAATACCCTCCCTGGCTGGGCCCTTCTCCCTGCTGCCTCCTACCTGCCTCCCCAGGGCTGAGGACAGCAAAAGCCAGCAGACGCAGAAACATAGAAGAGGAGCCTGCAGGGGTGAGCCCCCAGGATCCGGAGGGGAGGGGGAAGCCAGGGGCGCCAGGCTGGCCCAGAGGGGCCGCGGGCTCTAACGGCCAAGCTGCTTTCCCTACAGGCGTCCTTTTAGGAGTCCTTTACTGGGGACTCCCTGGTGGCGCAGTGGTAGAGAATCTGCCTGAAACCACTGGAGCCCACGCCCTAGAGCCCGTGGTCCTCAACCAGAGGAGCCCCTGCAAGGAGAAGCCCAAGCACCTCAACGAGAGGGCAGACCCCACTCGCCGCGACTAGAGAAAGGCCGGCGCAATGACAGACTGAGTGCGCACCAAAAATAAAGAAATAAAAAGTGGTCACATGGGAATAAATTAAGTGGAAGTTACGTCTACAGAATGGCCCGCTGACCTTCCTGCCACGTGCAGCAGGCCCTGACCTAGTCTGCACAGTCCCTCAGTAGCAAGGGGTGGGGAATTTATTCTACACTTTATAATTTATTCTATAATTTACATAACACTCTTTCTTTAGTTACAATTAATCTAGGACTAGTCTTAACAAGCGCATCCCTCCCACCAATCCTGGGCGGAGGGGGCAAAAGGCTCTTTGAAAGAATATAAGTATCGAATAGGAGAAAATATACACAAGCACAGCTAAGCGCACACACCCCCAAATAAGCCCACGTGAAACTGGGGAAATCTGACGAAGACTGGCCTGCAGCCATCCAGGTTGGTCATGATGCCTCCCCACAGGTCTGTAAAATGTTGCCAGGGGCAGCGGCTAGGGGTGGGGTGGGAAATGTTATGAGACAAAGGCTCGGGATTTCCCCCGAAGTCTTTGGAAGTCTGCACTTCCAATAGAGCTTGCGTTCGATCTCTAGTCAGGAACTAAGATCCTGCATGAGGCGCAGCCAAAAAAATTAAGTGTACAACTTGAAAAGTTTCAAATAGACTTGCACATTAAAAAAAAAAAAAGTACACAGGTTCTGCATTACTTCTTACAACTGCACACAAATCTAAAACGATCTCCAAATTAAAATTTCAATTAAAAAATATCATAAATGTGTGCATGCATGCTAATTCATTTTAGTCATGTCCAACTCTTTTGAGATCCCATGGACTGAAGCCCGCCAGGCTCCTCTGTCCATGGAATTCTCCAGGCAAGAATACTGGAAGGGGGTTCATTCCTTTCTCCAGGAGGTCTTCCCCGACCCAGGGATTGAACCTCATCTCTTACGTCTCCTGCATCAGCAGGCAGATACTTTACCACTCGCGCCACCTGGGAAGCCCAGACATATGTGCAGACTCTTCTCAATTATTAAGTCCTCTTCCTTTCCACAGTGTTGCCCCCATAAGTGTCTCCGGTTTGTAAACTCACAAGCACAGGACTCTGATCTGCCTGTGCAGCGAGGCCCAGGAAGCTCTGAGCTGGCCCCGTCTGCAGCTCCTCCAAATTCTGTCTACTCTGTGTCACTGGCTCAGGGCTACTTTTGCAAAAGTATGATGGTGTCGCTTACTTGTGTTTGATTCTTCAGCCTTGGCCTTTCTGACTGCAGAGGGAGCTGGGACATTAGTATTCACGCACAGGACAAATAGGAAGCTGCCTGATCTTAGTTCAGATCAGCTAACAAGCCTTAACCTGCTCGTTTCATGATGAAGGATTCACTTCAAAACCACTCTCTTTCTGGAATGCATGCTCTCCTTCCCGCACCCTCTGGTCTCCTGTGAGAGCTGTGAAGCCTAAGAACCAGTGGGAGAAGCTGCGTGGGGAGAGCCTGGCACTTTGACAGATCAAGAGGCAAGAGCCAGCCCACCCCAGCCACCACTCATCCACTTAGCTAAAATACAGGCTCCGGGAGAAGCAGGGAAAACAACAGACAGAATTGCATGCTAGGTCTTCCGGAAACTGATGTAGGATGAAAATCCCTTCTTAGCCAAGAGTATGGGGGTGGGGGGAAAAAACGCTATTCATCACAAAATGGACACGCACCACAGATACCCCTCCAACTCTCCTTCTCTACCACTCCACAAATCCTGCCTGTGAAATATAACTTTCTTCCTTTAATGATCTGGTGGTGAATTATTTATATGCTTCAATTTATCTTTCTGTCTTCTTTTATTTATGCCCAGAATTGTACTACTTACCTCTAAGACAGCCTGACCAGGGCTGCAGGCAGGGCAGAGGCCACCTGGCCCTTTAGGGGGTCACTGAGCCGGAGGAACAGAGCAGGTGGAGCTGCAGGGAGAGGCCCGAGGTCTCAGTCTAGGGGCGCGCTAAGTGAGCCCATGTCTCAGGCCTCTGCATCATGCTGACTTTTCCACCAGATTTCCATCCAAATCCATCTTGCATCCCCTCCCCACCTCCAGCCCCCCAAATCTTCACTATTTGTCTGGGCAGCGCCAACTGGGAGCTGGTCTCTATGCCCCCACCTCTTCCTCTATCAATCCCTCCTCCCATACCTGTTATCAAGAGGAACAATGCTATCATCATAATTCTTCAGCAGCTCTCTATCACCTAAAGCCAGAGCTCCCAAATTTTCCTAATTAGTGAAACCAGTGTGGTAGTGATTCAGTCACTAAGTCATGTCCAACTCTTGCGACCCCGTGGACTGTAGCCCACCAGGCTCCTCCGTCCATGGGATTTCCCAGGCAAGAATACTGGAATGCTTTGCCATTTCCTTCTCCAGGAGATCTTCCCTCCCAGATCAGGAATCAAACCCAAGTCTCCTGCACTGGAGGCAGCTTCTTTACTGCTGAGCCAATGGGGGCATTATTTTTAAAATAAACAAATCAAGCAGATTCTTCAGTGTCTTGCGCTGTGTTTCTTCTGTAACAGACCTTGAGACAGAGGTCTCTTAAATGCAAGTTATTCATCTGAGAGAGGATCCTGGGAAGGACTAGTTACTGGGGAGGAAGGCAGCCAAGTAAGCCCAGATCCTGCAGGAGACGGCCGCCACGGGCAACACTGTCAGGCTCACTAGGGGATCCCGGGACATCGTGCAGGACACGGTCAGTCTCTGCACGGATGGGTCAGGAGGCCAGGGCACTGCCTCGGTCATCAGCTGAGGTCCACTCCCGGTGGGGGGCGGGGGGGTGGTCACTTAGCTTTGCTCCCCCACAAGTCAGAGAGGAAGCCCTCCAGTGGAGAATGTAGATGCTTGCAGAAGAATTCTGCAGAAGTGTACAGGAGCGGTGAGCGTCTGGGCATATGAATGCGTGTACCCGAGCCGGCCGTGCCACTGAAGATTCTGTTTTGGGAGGCTGGGGGGTGGGACCCAGGAACCAGCACTGTGGCAAGCACTTAGTGGGACTCTTTTGTACAGGCCGACTGTGAAACACTGACCCATATCATGAAGTGCAAAGCCTTCAGTGGCAGCTCCCAGCAGTCACTTGTAAACCACACTGAACTTGTGCCCTTCCCACAAGTCTTCCCTTTAGGCAGCATACTCTTAAAGCAGGAAATGTGCCTTAAGAATCTCCATGATCCCCAGAGCCAAATACCAGTCACACAGTAAATGCTCAATAAATGTGTGTTGAAGAAAAGAAACAGTACAGTACTAGGTACATTGGTTCCCTGGACAAAGCTATCTGCCAAATTTCTCAAAACAGTAGTAAAACGAAAAAAATACCTACTGAGCACCTAATCTATGCAAGACACTCAGGAGTTCCTCCGGAGATGCTCCATAACTGCCGATCTGCATGCACCTTAACAGAGACTTGTTGCTAGAACACAAAATTAGCTGTTATTAATTAGGTGTAATTAATTGTAGGTGAATTAATCCCTACAAGGGAGACGAAAGACCGAGGTCATGTGGGAAGCTGAAGGATGCTTTCTGAGGAAACGGAAGCCTTTCAGGCTTGACCCTACCTGGTGATTCTGCTGGGGTTGTCCCCAGGAACATGGTTGCCCTCTACCTACTTCACGGAGATGGAGCGGGATGAAGAGGAAAGTCTCATTTCAGCGGCAGGCGCTGATGTCTCAGGATGAAGGCTTCTTCCAACGACCAGAAATTTGGTACCTGGGGCCTCGATGGGAATTCTGGGCTCCACCCTCAGAGGCACAACAGTTTCTGCGGTTTTCAAGGAGCTCTCTCGCAAACAAGACCAAAGCAGAGGCCTGGGCACTCGGAGTCACTACAGACCTCATCGGCTGCTTTTCTCCCCGGGTCTGAGATGTTAAACCACAGCGTGCTGGCCACACTCCAGTCTGGACAATCAGGCTGGGGCTAGCAGACTTCCCCCTCCCGCTCCAGCTAAATAAAGTACTGCTTCAGACCAGCTGCCCTAACCTTTCTTATGCTGCTGTGGGCTGAGTTCTTCTGTACTTAGGATGGCTTTATTTGTGAAAAATCAACACCCCTGGTATAACTTTCTACACTGACAAGAAGTAGAAATATCCAAAATATCACTGGCTACTTTAGTCCTTTTGATATGTTTTTATGCAGGGCTGGAAACAATTAGAAAAGTGTCATCATTTCTTCTCCATTTCCCCAATTTTTGCTATTCATGAAGATACAGACCAAAATATTTACAACATCATGAAAAGGAGGTGACAGGTGCATACTTCACAAAACACAGAGAGTCTACTGCATGCCAAGCGCTGCTGCAGGTACCAGGTGCTGAGAGAAGGTCATAGGTTATGCGGTCAGCATAAATTTGACATTTTTCCAAGGGGAATAATTCAATTTAATTCCTCCTCTTCTGCTGCATTTCTGAAAATCTGAATCCATTGACTTTGCTTAAAATCTATCATAAACAGGTAGCCCCATCAAATACTATTTCTGTCCACTCTTAAAATTAAAACCACCAAAAGAAGAATACATAAGACCTTAAACTCAGTGTGTATGTGGGTGTGTGCAGAAGTGTGTATGTGTCAAAGAATGAGAAAATATGCTTTCTTGGCCAGCCTGCAGGGCAGCAAATGGAATGCTGCTTAGATAAATATTTATTTGTTTGCTTGTTTTTAGCGATCATCCTATTTGTGTGGGCTAGAGTTTACAGCTTATAATAGCAGAAGCTGACATAAGGAAGTGGAAAACATAAATATCTCTTGTTTAAAGATTCTCTTTACTGTATGAAAGAAAAATACAAATCAGGCTCTTTGGCATTCTATTGTTAGGAAAAAACAACAAAAAGGGGAAAAAAATGCCAACACATATGTATGCACACACACACATTATCTTGAAGAAAGAAGAAGCAAGTTAATTGAATTTCAAGATTCCAGTGGAATAAATTAAATGTATGAACTACAAAATATTTAACAGACAGTTCTGATTTTTTTAAAATAATAATAACTTTAAAATTTAGATTACTCCTAGAAGACCCAAAGCAAGTGCTTGTCCTGAACTACAAACTGTGAAAAATGATTTTAAAAATCAGTGAAGTTCACTTGAAATCTGCCAAGTTATTATTCTGCTTGGAAATCCTTCTAGCCAGAACAAGTTAATAGCAGGCTTCTAACACTAGGTGAAACATGCTGTAAATCAATTTATTCCCCCCGACAAATCTGCTAAAGTGCATGCTTTTCTGGTGAAAATGATTCTTCAATGATACTTAATACTGTACTACATTGTTTCTCCAGCCAGTCCAATCCAAGTTTTTCTTCCAGTGAAGGTGTATTAAAGTTAAATGCCTACCTTTGTCATAATAACAAATGACAGAACAGATTCTTCAAAGTACTTATGGCAGAAGGAAACTCAAAATGTATCGCCCATGCCATACATTTCCTAAGCTTGAAAAGCAGGCTGAATAAGCACATGTGACTCAAGTTCACCATCCAATATTCCATTCATTAGCATCTCGCAGGCTTCAGGTGACACCTTTGGCAAAACAGTTTTGAAAAGAACCCAAAGTAGGATTATGCAGCAACATAGTCTGTCCTGTGTACTTCATTTTTTTTTTTAATTTTTATTCTACACTGAAGCATAGCTGATAAACAATGTTGCATTAGAGTCAGGTGTCCAGCAAAGTGACTGGGTTATACATACACATGCATCTATTCTTTTTCAAATCATTTCCCCATTTAGATTATTACAGAGTATCGAGCAGCACTCTCTATGATACACAGAAGGTCCTTGTTGGCTAACTGTTTTAAACATAGCATGTGTACATGTCAATCCCAATCCCCAATCTTGCCCCTCACCAGCTCATCCCCTGGGTAGCCATAAATTCAGTTCTCTAAGTCTGTGAGTCTGTGTCTGTTTTCTAAATAAGTTCATTTTTTTTTTTTTTGGAGGCCAGATCACTAGACCAACAACATGTCTATCCCTTGCCGACAGAAGACCACAATGAGTGATTAATTAGCTGTAATGGTTCAACTCTTACAGGTAATAACCGCTGGGCAACACAATCCTCAATCTCATCCCATTTTAAATTCATATAGAGAAAAGGAGAACATTAAACACTGTCCAAAGATGTAAACAATTACCAAAGCAAGGGAAAGGGCACCCCCAGTTTTAGGAACGAGGTGGGAACCCAGGAGTTTCTGAGACTGAAGGTTGAACACGGTATACGAGGTATTTAAAACCATAATGGAGTCTGGTGTCAATACTGAATTTTGACTCCCAAATACTATTGTGTTTTTCTCATGATCTTTATCAGGGTAAAAATCGTGGTTACAAATTATGTTAAATAAAGAACAAAGAAAGAATGATTTGGGGAAGGAAAGAGGGTAGGGGGCGGATTTTCAAGTGTGACCCAAGGCAAGACCTCCTGGAGAGGGCTGGGTCACCAGGTCTGAGTCACAACACCTCCCTGGGCCCCAGAGTCCCTTAAAACTAAGGGCTTAGGCCAGAGCATCCGTCTCTAACTCCCTCCTGGCAGTAAAACCCAGTCACCTATTTAGGTATCAGAGAGAACTCAAGTTTTTGTAAAATCCTGAGAGCATCAGAGAGCGGCAGAAAAACGTGCTTATGGTGTTTACTGACTACAAAGAGGAGAATGAGGAGGGTCTAAACAATCCTCCCAGCCTTGCATTTTTCAGTTTCTACAGGGCTTAAGAGGGCAATTGAAATTAGATGCTTCATTTCATCCCACAATAACAATGTAATTCTGATTATAATAAAACATTGAAATGTTCTTTTTAAAAACATGCCCCTCCAAAGGAAACAGCTTCACCTTCCTCAAATGCAACTTGGTAGATCTGTCTCCTTCGGAGGGTTGCAAGGCCGGAGCTACAGTATGAGTATCAGGATGTGGAAGCAGCTGTCACCGCTTTGTTTTTCATTCACAGTAGGTGGTTGCCAAGCAACAAAATACTATTGTCTGTTTCCATGATCTATTGGCCAATTCTACCGGTGATAATGCTTTCCACAGTTTAAAATAGAGCCACCTTTTGGACAAGAAGAAATGCTAAAAAATTCTAAGAACAATAAACACATATATAAACAAACACACTGAACGTATCCCTAAATTATGTTTATAAATATACAACTGTGTGCTGATATACATACATACATTTTGTATGTGTATATGTGTGTGTGTGACTATTTATTATACATTCTCCTCCTACCTACCTCCAAACTCATCTAAATTGAACAGGCCAAAAACTAGATCTAAATCCCAGAGGGCAAATTAAAGCATGACCTGGAGATAGGAAAACACAGTCAGAATTATTTTCTCAACAATAGCAACAACTTCCAACTTGCCAGCTGTATCAAATTTTGTCCTTAGAATATAAAGTTCTCCAGTCAGGAAAGCAATTCTACTGATATAAAAATAATAAATGGAATGCCTCTACTATCTACTTTGGAATCACTGATCATTTGTTGTTTTACTTCATGTCATCATCTGCTACCCCTGTGTACAAAAATGATAATTCAAATGGGAAAATTCTGTTTTTCTTTACACTCAAGAATATTAACATATATTCACTTTTAAAATAATTGAATTGTTCTCTCTGGAATAGCCTCATGTGATTCCCCACTTTGTTCTGATATTGGTCCCTCGGGAACAGCAGTCATGCTATGTTACTCTTGCATATTTCACTAGCTTACAAATAAAATAACGCAGTGTACTCGATACAAAGTTGTCAACATTTGCTTGCATCAGTCGCTGTTTGTTTTCCATTGACAAGCCTTCTAAAGAGAAGAATTACAATATTCTTAGATGTACAGACACAACATCAAAACAGCCTGAAGGAATTAAAGCTGGAAACTGCTAGAGGCAATCATGCTTTGAAATGAAATCAGTATCACTTAGGCACACATATATATTTCTGCAAAGACCCTAAATAATGCCAGAACAGTCTTTGCATTTTATGCAACGCTCATCCATCTTCCTTCACAGTATTTCCAAAGCACTTTAACTGTTTAGTTCATTCCTCTAAACGAGCCTTTGAAATTCACCTTTGAAATTCACCACTTGTAAATCTACGTTGTAAGAAACGGGTAATAAGCAAAACTCATTACGTGGAATGACGTTATTACTATAAAATCTGCTATCAAAAGGGCAACTTTAGCAAAACAGAAACAGAGTGTGTTAAATAATTAACTGAATACCAGTCAAAAGATCACCTTTCCGGATAGAGCCATCCTCAGCAGAAGGCACCTGGGAGGGAGCGCCCAGTCCAGGCTTCTCCTTCAGGTCTCACCCCAAACATGACCCGGTTCCTTCTCCGCAGCTTCTCAAACTTATTCACCTGTATCCCGACCTCACTAAGAAACGTGCTCTCCCCACTTTCTCCATTCTCCTCCCTTTTCATATTCCTTAGACACTCCTTACTTCCTACAAACCACCGAACTCAAATCTGCAGTTTGCCAGGAACCTCCCCATAAACACTTGTCTCCCCGATTCTTCTAGATCTGCTTTAAAAATCTCCGCCACCGAACAAATATTAATAAAAGAGGCTACAAGCCGGTTGATTTTTTAATGTCATAGCAGCAAAATGTTGGGGAAAAAAAAAAAAGGAGACATGCAGGCGTGTACTTGGAGGAAGGCGGGTGGGAGTGCAGGTCCCCGCGGCGGGTCCCGCGGACCCAAGGGGCGTCGCCCCCCACCTGCCGACCCCACTTCCCGCATGTGCGCACCGCCGCTGACAACCACAACACTCCCGGACCACCCCCTCCGGAAGGGGGCGGGGTTACGCCTTCGGCCAATCAGAGCCCGCAAGCCCCGGGTGTCCAACCTATGGGGTGGCCCCGGCCTTGCCGGGGAGGACGCGCGGTGGCCGGGGAGGGGCCGCGGCCGTGGGAGGCGCGCACGTGTCGGGTCCGGGGAGGCGGCGAGGCGGCGGGCGTCCGCGTCCCGAGGCGTGGGCTCTGCACGCGGGCCGCCCTCGAATCCCGCTGCCCAGTGCCTCTTTTGCCTCGGCCCGTTTCGGGCGGGACATGCTCCCGCCGGAAAAAAAAAAAAACCAGAGCGGTCCGCGACGTGTGACTTCCCCCCCGAGTAGGGGGACCGTCACAGATAACAGTGGTGCCCGGCTCGGACAAGACCCGGAGGAAAGTTTCAGGCCCGCACCCGACGGAGTCCTCCAGGGCTGGGAGGAGGAGGACGGAGGCTGGGCGGGAGGGTGGCGACCTGGAAAGGAGAGGGCGGCGGGAGGGCTGCGCGAGCCGGGCGCCGGACTGGGGGACGCCAGCGGCGGGGTGCGCTGTCCAAGGTGCACTGGAGGTGGGGGGCGCGCGGCGGGCGCGGAGCCCGGAGCCGACACTGGCTGGCGGCGGCGGCGGCGGCGGGGGAGAGCTCGGAACGGCTGTCCGGGGGAGCCAGGCACCCCCCCCGCCCCGGCTTGTAAAAGTGAGCCTAGTGGAGCTGAGACAGGAAGGGGAAGGGCGCGGGAGGCTGCGCCGAAGCCCCTCCGCTCCCCTGCACCCCTCCCTCCCGGCCGCACCTCGAGCTCCTCTCCTTTTCTCCCTTCCCACGCCCAGAGCCCACTCCCCTCCGAGCCTCGACCCCGGTACAGCGGCGGGGGCGGGACAGCGGAACCCCCGCTCCGAGCCCGGACGCCCCAGGGATGCTGCGGGCCCCCCGGAGCTGCTTACCTGGGGCCGCGGCACCAGGACCGGGCGCGGCGCGGCTCCTCCTCGCCCTCGCGCCCTCCTTCTCCGCTTCTCTCCCGGATGCTGTTCTGGGCGCCCAGCTCTGAGACCCGGCCGGGCTGCAGCCGCCTTCCCCGCCGCCGCCTGGGCCGCCGCTGCCGCAGACAGAGGACGCCCAGTGGCGGCTGGAAGCCCGTGTGAGTAGCGGCGCTGGAGATTCCGCGGCTCCGGGCGCGCGGCCGTGCGCACGCGCGCCGGCGAGTGTGAGTGTGTGTGAGAGTGTGCGCGCGCGCGCCCACGGGGAGGGGGGAGAGGCCGAGAGATGCTCGTAGGGACCGAGGCAAAATTCTCCTGCCTCGGGAATCCGTAAGCCGGGGAAGGAGGCTCGAACGCGCGCCTCGCCGCGGGGAGCAGCTGCCACCGGGCTCCGCCGAGGAGGAGGGGGCGGCCGCGCCGGGCGCGCGGGTTCCGGATCCGAGCGGAGCCGAACCGAGCGGGACGCGCCGCCACGGACGCAGCGGAGGCGGCGCCCGCAGCCCACGGTCGCGCTGCCCGCTCTGGGGAGGGGCCGGGCCGCTCGCTCCCGCCGCCGCCGCCGCCGTCCGGACTTCTCGGCTGGGCGCGGAGGACGGGGATCGAGACCCCTGCCGCTGCCACCTCGACCGTGGAAGCGCCCGGGGCCGAGCCGGGGATCCCGGGCGCACGTGGCCGATTAGCGGCTGCAGCCGGCGCGCGCTAGGGCTACAGGCGTGCGGTGGGCGGTGGGCCCCGGGCGGCGCAGCCCGCCGCCTCCGCTGGGTGGAGGAAGCCGGGAGGGGGAGCGGGGTGAGGTCGGTCCAGGGTGCGGTCGGCAGGCAGAGTCGAGGGTTGTGGGGGGCTTCCGCTCCGGGCGGAACGTTGCCTGTTCTCCCCCTCGGAGGCCACTTTTCCTCAAAGTTATCCACTGCCCAGGTAAAAGTGCTGGCTTCCTCTTTGTTCGGATCCAGCTAACTGCAAGGCGTCTGACCCGTGTGCTGCTTTGAAGTCCGGCGTCTCCAGGAACCGGCCAGCCCGGCGCCTCTTAAACCGCTTCTCTCTCACTCATCCAAGCTACACTTTTTATCACAGAAATAAAATGTTCAAGCACATTTACATGCCTTTTCTCCTAAAAGATTTGTCGTCCTAGCGGTATTCTTTTCCCTGCTTAAATTCAAATGCACTTTCATTCACTCGCGAGTTTCTTAAAAGGTCATAAGGTTTGTTTGATACTTGAAATAACCCGTCCGAGCCCACGGGCAGGGGTTGTGTTCTGTGTACTTCTGCATGTCCTCCAGGGCTGAGCCCAGCACCGTGCGCCCTGTGTGTTCTCTATAAATGTTAAATGAATGACATTGTTTTCTAGCTTCACACATCCTGAAGGCAAAGGCTCGGATGCAGGCAAAGTCATTACCACCCCACCAGGCTTGCTTGATTTTGACTTAGGCCATTACCCTGTCTGGGTGTGTGTTACTATTTTCCCCTCTGGCGGCCAGAGCCGCAGTGCAAAGACAGAAGAGAATACTGACCCTTAGCGCTGTCTCGCCAAGGTGCAGGCAGAGTGCACTCGGCAGGGAATCCCAGAGGACACCCGGGTGCGAGAAGGCTAAAGAGTGCTTCGTGTTTCAGTCCTGGGGGAATCCGGAATCGCAACGCGAAAGTCACATTTCATTAGCAGTTTATAATGTCTCTTTCTCCTGCAGGACAGGAAGACAGTTTTAAGAGAAATGCACGCTTCTAATAGCTTGTCAGGTACAAGCTTTTCTCTTGTAAAAAGTATTACTCATGGCTACTTGCCAATCTATGCGGGGTCATCTCAGATTACTAATTCTGCTGTGGCACCAAGCCCACACCCTTCCACGCTGGTACTCCCACAATTATCCTCTGAGAAGCAGAAGTCCTCGATTTTGCATTGCATACTAAATTTCAGTGCCTTTGAACTCCAGGCTGTTCTATGAGCTGCTTCTCTCTCCACTCACGATATCACAGCTTTGAAGCAGAACGGAAATAAAGTGAAAATTAAAATGGATTTATTTGGGTGCTGCCTGTGTTCTCTAGTGGGAGTCCCATTAAATGACTTCTCTTCTGTCACTCAATTTACAATCATTTTAGAAGCCATTTGTTGTGCTATGGAATTCATGTGCTTTTTTGTTAAGTTAAAAGCGTGGATATTTACATTTTTTACTTGAAGCTCTAGAACTTGCAGGAGCAGAAAATCTCTAACACTCCAAATGGACTTTTGACAGCCAACCTTTAAAATGGGTATGAGTCAAAGTCTTCCAGTGTAATTGTAAAGCTTTATTTTGCTTAGAAAGATGCCTTTAGGGCTTCATTCAACAGCTTCCCAAGAGCTTGCTCACTTGGTACAATGGAAGAATGGAACAAAGCCATAACTTCTCTGATGAGCACCAAAGGGAGCAGACTTGGCCTTGTGAAAACAAAAACATTTACAAGAAGCCAAAATTTAAAAACAAGAATGTAGGCTTGTAGCAGTCCTAATAAATGTTAATTTAAAAGATAAACAATAGAAAGAAAAAATCACAACATAAGAGTTAAAAGTGCTTCTGACCCACTTAAAGTTTGGAGGAGGAGCTAGGATTAAAATGCTATAAACTGTGGCTCTTCATGCTAGCTAAACACTAAATAATAATAAAATGTTCTATGGAAAGATTCATTTTCATATGTCATTATCAGTTAAACTGAGAATTAATAGTGTAAATATAAAGGTTTGATTTTTCTTCCTTAAAAGGGAATGCTCTTTAACTGCTGTTTTCAAAAATCCACAGCAGTGCAATAAACCGAGTTAAACATTAACTTCCTTAGAAATACAGGTCTGGGAAAGGGTAAGGTGTGTAGAGAAACACTTTAAACTGATTTGACCACAACTAACTAATCTATTCTGTCCTTCTACAGAAACAACAAAAGCGTTCTATCTCTGAAGACTGGTAAATTTAGGCTGTGAGATGTACCATAAATTTGAAAATCAACTCCTCATGCTGGGAGCCGATTGCCCCAAATTCTTTCAAGTGAGAAGACAGGGACCGTTAGCTGAAATGCAGCTGTTCAGCAGTTGTGAGCACGCATAAGGATACAGGTAATTTCCCCCATAATTAGGTCGCAGATCACTTTGTGCATTAGAGTTTTAAATGATAAAAAAATACCTTGGACCTGCACATGAACCCAAGTGCCCACTCAGTAAAGAGTGCAGCCTGGGAACAAGAAGAAGTTTCAATTATCCTGTTTGTCTTCATGCTCTATACACTGGTTTATTCCAGATATTATTAAATGCTTAAGGCAACGTAAGCAAAAGATCAGAACAAAAGGTTATAGTGTATTCCAAGCAAATGTAGATGGGCTTCCAGAGTTATCAGTGCTGATATTCGAGATGCAAGAAAAAATATTAAGTACCACTTGTTCTTAATAGTTTATGGAGTGATGGATTTCCTGGAACTGAAGAAAGTTCTAGACCCTCTCCCCAGCAAAGTGAACATATGAACACACAAAAAACCTGAATAAAATTTCAGAGAGTTAAGGGAACACCCTCTGAAGCTCAGGGTAAGAACCCCCATATAACATAGATCCTTTGCAGATTGACACTTATGACTAAAGGGAAATGAATTGGTAGATACACTACTATCCTTACAGCTGTTTTTAATCTAATAAGTTATTTAACTGCCAACGCCAAGAAGGTGCAGAAAGCAAATTAGTAAACCCCGCAAGTAATTACTGAGTACCTACTTCATCAGTTCAGTTCAGTCCCTCAGTTGTGTCCAACTCTTTGCAACCCTATGGATGGCAGCATGCCAGGCTTCCCTGTCCATCACCGACTCCTGGAGCTTGCCCAAACTCATGCCTATCAAGTCAGTGATGCCATCCACCCATCTCATCCTCTGCTGTCCTCTTCTCTTCCTGCCTTAAATCTTTTCCAGCATCGGGATCTTAACCTACCTCATAATCAGTACTATTCCTCACACCATGATTCTTACCAGTAAAGCATAAAACGCAATCTATCTCTGCCTCTAAGGAGCCTACAATCCAGCTATCATTATTCTTGGAAACAAAAAAGTGAACATAAGCGTTCTTTATCACTTGACAAGGGACAACAAACTTAAACTTGAATTACCCATATGACTTAGTGAGCCACTGGTTAAGTAAATAAACCAACTGAAAATTGATTCGTGGCCAAGGTATATGTGCATACTTCATATTCATATTTCCTGGTAGTAATCACTTAGATTATCACATGGTGTACAAGGTGAAAATCTCATCTGAATTCTGAATTTTAAACTGGGGACAAGAAGACAATTATGGACAAGAAAAATTCAACCGTACTGGCAACAGCAGCTGTGAATTGCCTATCATTGGGGATCCTTTGGCAGAATGGAATTGATTAGAATATGCTAATCAATTTTATACTTTATATTTCAACTGATTCATAAGTTAGTAGGGCTACCCACGTATCTTGAAGTTTCTCTATCTACAAAGACCCTTTAGTCTATTCTTGGATAATGTTAGTATAATACTTTATTATAACTCTCCTTAAAATTTCTTAGTTTTGCCCTCTGTTCTTTTTACTTATTAACATGATTTTTTAAAATTTATTCAATTTTAATTGGAGGATAACTGCCGTACAACATTGTGTCAGTTTCTGCCATACATCAACATGAATCGGTCATGAGTATACCTAGGTCCCCTCCAACACGACTTGGTTTTGGCTAACAGAGCTTTTGAAACTACAACTCCTTCACTCATTTCATGAAAAACGTATAAACAGGAAAAGCAATAATCCAAGGAAACAAGAAGCAATCAGGTGATGGCAGTGTTAAGGGGAAGTCCCCTGCCACTTACAGGGTGGCACAAACATAAAGTCAGTTCAGTTCAGTTCAGTCGCTCAGTCATGTCTGACTCTTTGTGACCCCATGGACTGCAGCACGCCAGGCCTCCATGTCTATCACCAACTCCCGGAGCTTGCTCAAACCCATGTCCATTGACTCGGTGATGCCATCCAAACATCTCATCCTCTGTCGTCCCCTTCTCCTCCTGCTTTCAGTCTTTCCCAGCATCAGGGTCTTTTCCAAGGAATCAGTTCTTTGCATCAGGTGGCCAAAGTATTAGACAGCTTCAGCATCAGTCCTTCCAATGACTATTCAGGACTGATTTCCTTTAGGATGGACTGGTTTGATCTCCTTGCAGTCCAAGGGACTCTCAAGAGTCTTCTCTAACACCACAGTTCAAAACGTGATTAGAGCTATGGAAAGCTCACCCGTCCTTGTGTTGACCATTTACATAACCTGCCTCACCAAGTACCTGGACTACCAGTCACATCTTTTTCCCTTTCCAGTGGCAGTCTTGATGTCATATAAAAATGGCAGTGAGCACCAAATTGTATGATCCAAAGTCAATCCCAGCCTGGTTAAAAAGGTGCTGGGAGACCTTGGCAACTCACTTTCAAAGCTTCAGTTGACCTTGCTGTGTAATCTGGACAATAATAACTACTTCATTGGCTAAGAACATTACAATGTGAGAAGGGGTTTCTCATGTAGGAGCTTAGTAACTCTTGCACAGTCTTGGATCTAAACCAAATGTGTGGCAGAAAATTGGAACATGTACATGAATGGGCAGCTCCCATAGAAATACTGGAGCCTTTGTTAGACTATAACTTAGAGAACATTGAGCTGATTTGATGATTTCTTGGAGTCCCTTCCAAGGATATTTTAAGAAAACTACAGACAACCAGAAGTTGGCAGAAACAGACACATTGAAGGAAATTGTGGGTTCCATAATTCTAGAGGTGCTGTAATTCTATAAATTTTGCTGCTGTTGCAAAACCCCAGCTTTTGTGTTCATTTGCTTTTAATTAGTCTCTGTTTTTCCTGCCACACAGATCCTGCTTCCCCAGTGGTGCTCTGAGTTGCTAACTTTGCTATAGGAACATTTATTTTACAGATTAAGACCAATCATAAAATTTCTTTTGTTTTTAAACAAAAATAATTCACTGTTCATCCCTCCTTAATTGTGAAAGCAGTGTGTGTATTCACTGGGGGGAAAGAGGCAATACAGAAATGTATAAAGAAGAAAAAGATTGTTGTTTAACATGCCTTCTCAGGGAGCAACCAACATTCCTGCTTTGGTATGGACCCTTCCAGACATTTTCTTTGCATAATTTTATTCTTTTAAAATGTTATTCAAGTCAACATATCAGCCACTTAAATATATACTACCAGCATTTTAGCAAAAATAATTTGACCCTTTCACAAAAAGGTTCAAAGTGTTTTCATTTTTTTTTTCCTTTCATAGTCTTTCTTATCAGGATGGATTCTTTTTTCAGCAAGTCCTTTAAATGGGATTTTACCAAGTCACAGTCATCCATGAAAACTTTGCTTTGTACTTCCCCACTTTCAACACATGTAACAATGAGCACTTTTTAATGACCCTTTAAAAACTTCATCTCACCTTGAGCTGACGTATTCTGGAGTCACAAGCCCCGCTCTTTGGCCTCTAGCCATCCTGTGGATGCTTTGCATCACTTAACCTCCACCCCCAAGATGTGGTCCAGCACTGACCTTGGATCTGGTACTGAATTCCCTGATGGAGCAGGAAAGATTCTTGGTTTCAATAAGTAACTAGAATGTTCACTGGAGTGACCATCTACTGATTATACAGAAGGTTGGCCAGGAGGTAAATTGTTTGAGTTCATGTTTTGCATCAACTACTGCAGGCAAAATTTGGGAAGTATGTTTTATTTTGTTTTCAGAGTCCATAAACAGTCCTTCAAGACACAAATGCTGACTGTAATTCCAAAAGAATTTCTTGCTTTTGCAACTGAGCATACTCATTATTTTACCTAGGAAGCTATCATTGTTAATGAAACATGTAACAATGCTTATAATTTTGCAGATTTGTTAATTGTACAGAGCACAAGTTCCCAAAGTAAAGCAACTCCAACTCAGCCTATCCCACTGTGCCAGTCCAAGAGACCAGGACATCTGGCATCACTCTTAAAATGAAATCTAAAAAACTGACAATAAGAAGGAAGGAAGGAAAACAAGGTGAGACTAATTATCTGTAGGAGATTTCTAAGGCATATACATTCTATACTGTGAATTATGAAAGTTTTAAGTAAATAAGTTACCACCCTTTATGTGCAACTCATATAAGAAAATAATGAGATAATAAAATGAAACATACAAGACAAGCTATAATCTTAGAAATTGCATATGTGGCATAGCAATATGCATTAAAAAGTTTTAGAGAATTGATAGCATGTCTCTATCATTCATCAAAGGAGAGGGCCACCATGTTTGGAAAATCAGAGAATTTCAGCAACTAGAAAGGCATACTCGTGTTGTGCAGGATCATTTATCCTGGCTTTTTCCTGTCCTAGATACTGCACGTTTATGTCTATAGGTCCACCTTGGGCTGAGAAGTTATCTTAGGCAGGAAAAGGTACCAAGTGTATAGCACTGAATCTGAAAGGTGAGGTGAGAGAAGAGAGCAAGACTGAAACCTGGAGACAGGATGAGGCTGCTGCTCTGGAACCAAGTCCATGAGAGTTGAGTAGCCATGGAGTGTGTCTCATATGTGGGGCTTGGCTTGGTTAAAGCGCCAAGGGGTGACTATGCTCCACTTTTATTTCTTTTGACCCCAATTCTCAAAAGTCAGCCTTTACTTCAACTAATACAATAAGGCCATATTTGACCAGAATAATTAAGAAAAGTTAAAATAAGTACCAAAATATTTTTTAATTTAATTATTAAATACTTTATGGAATTATGCTATAATATAGTATGTTATATATCCTTTCATCTTCACAAGTTAAAATCAGTAGTATAAATATAATATTTAATAGTAAGATAAAGAGCATAGAACAATAAAAATATTATAGGATATAAGATTAAATTGGGCTAGACTTTAAATCATAGTTCTGTCACTCTCTGAGTGAATATGGGTGAGTTTTTCAGGTGGTTTTTTTTGAGATCAATAAAATGAACTTTATAAACAACTGGAGTATAATCAACTGATTTACAATGTATGAGTTTCAAGTGTACAGCAAAATGATTCAGATATATGTATATATATACACATATACGTGTGTGTGTGTGTGTGTGTGTGTGTGTGTGTGTGTGTACACACATATACATATATCTATGTTCAGTCCCTGGTCACGAAGATCCCCTGGAGGAGGGCATGGCAACCCACTCCAGCATTTTTGCCTGGAGATCCACATGGACAGAGAGACCGGCAGGCTACAGTCCATGGAGTTGCAAAGAGTCAGACACGACTGAGCGACTAAGCATACACACACACCTCTCTGGAGAACTCTGGCTAATACACCCTTCTCTATACCAAACAGACCTTTGAGTTCACATGTCTGCTTTCTCTATATTCTTTCAAGATGTCAGCCATTTCTTCTTAAACATTACTTCAGTGTGACTGACTGTAGATTCTTCTCTGCTCAAAACAGAACTCCATTACACAGACTTGAGGACATCAATTTTTCACTACAAATAGTCTCTTTATTTATTTCCCATGTCCAAGCTATATTCAGAGGACATAATGTATTGATATCTTAAAATACAACAAAAAAAAAAGCCCAGCAGAAAAGGCATACATCTGTCCTGCCTCCTCCATGTTCAACTCCCTACCCCTCATATCATACCACATAGTCAACCTTGTAAACCAGTTTCTTGTGATTTCAGTTAGCATGAATCATTTGCTCAGGGCCAGACCACTCCTCAGTTTATTGAAACTGTAAAACCATGGACCGAGGCCCAGACCATGAAAATTTCATTAAGGGTCACAACATGTGTGATCCAGCCTGAAACATTCAGTGATTTTCATGTCATAAAAATCACAAGTCTTTTGGAAGTAAATGAACTTAGTTCTTTCTATATTTAAGATAGTCCAAGAGTCAAATTTTCAAATGCAAAGACTCAGTCTGTATATTTCTTAATCTGTGGTAAGGGATTTAATCAGTATAAAGAAGAGTTTTGAGACAAAGAAAGTGATTGCATTCTAATTCAGTTAAGAAAGATGATGGGATTGTCCTCTCTGAAACACTTCATAAATAGGTCTAAGTGAAAGTATTTATACACAGTACTTCCTAAAGGCAGACACTTTGATAATCAACCAAGTACTCTTTTAGTCATATGATTCTCTGATACTATAGAATAAAAAATTCAGAGTAGGACAATATGTTTTGATAGTTTTATTACATGACAATTATAGAAGGAAAAATGAAAGGAAAGGGAAATTGATCTTCAGCATGGTTTTAGCAAGACAATCTTTATTTCAGACTTCTGAAATAGAGACAACAGTATTTCTGGGAGAGAAGAAACAAGATTTTGTTTTTATTATGGTAAAAGATCTTTAGTTAAAGATTTTGTGTTTGTGGGAGAGAGACAGACAGATCTAAGCTACCTGCTGTGGACTTGAATGTTTGTGTCCATCCCCCCTCAAAATTCATATGTGGAAGACTAATCCCCAAAGTGATAGTATTGGTATTAGGAGATGGGGCCTTTGGGAGGTAATTAGGTCATGAGGATGGAGTCCTCATGAATGGATTAGTGCCCTTATAAGAAGAGACAAGAGAACTTGTTCTTTGCCATGCGAGGCTAAGACAAGAAGATGGCCATCTGCAAGCCATGAAGGGAGGCTTCATAAGACCCTTGGTCTACCAACACCTTGATCTTGGACCTCCCAGCCTTCAGAACTGTAAAAATAAATGTTTTTGTGTAAGTCACCACATCCGTAGTATTCTGTTACATGAGCCTTAACTATAGCACCGCCTCAGGAGTTGTTGTAGTGGTTGTCTTTTACTCCAGCTTTGGCAAAGGGGCCATGCTGTAATCCGTTCTTGGACTAGAAGACTATTAGAATTTCTAGGAAATCATCAAAGTTTTGCTACAACCATGCATAATTATGTGATTGTGTATGTGTTTTACTTATACAGCCTTCTCATTAATTAGACATTTAACTGGAATCTTATGTCATTCTTTAGAAAAGAGTTGTCAATTATGACTGTATTTGGTTTATGTTTCTCTAAAGCTATTTTCGCTCTCTTTTTAGATTTCATGTTACATATAACTACCTGTAACTAATGAAAATAAACTAAATGCTTTATGCTTTAAACTTTTTTAGTGAATCTCACATCAGGGCTCTTTTTTCTTTTTTTGAGAATTCTAACCATGTTATAAAAGAAAATGTCCTAAAACTATCCAGAACCACAATCCACAATTAAATCTTCACAGTGACATTCCTTAAGAAGGCAGACTTTGCCCCAAACAACCACTTCATGGAAATTCTACTAATAACTGCATTACTCTGGAAACCAGTGGAATGGACTTGTAAATCCTACAGATGGAATAAGATGAATGTAAAAGGCACAAGGCTTCCAAGTTCAAGCCATGCTTTGAGTTTCCTTTTAAATTTATTTACCAGGTTTCTTTCTTTCTCTAGCACATTTTAACAGCATTTTAGAATGTTGACTTATTTTTATGTGACATGAAGATGGAAAACACATTTAAGAGTCAGAAAATCTGGGTTCAAGCCACGAGTCTCACTTACGTCTTACTTACAGTAAATTATTTTAACAACTCCTGCCCAGCTTTTTCATCTGTAAGTTAGAGATAATGGTGATGCCCATCACATGAAGTTATTATGAAAATTAAATTTAACTGTTTGTGTAAAATATTTGTACAACCTAAGGCATCATATAGATACTGAAATACCTGGGGGAGTAGTATTATGATTGTTACTACTTAAAAATACTAATATTTTCAAAGCTAACTGTTGGATCACAGTCAACTATTAGTTGAACTACTTGGTATAGTTTCTAGAACAAAATAAAGCATCTGCTTGATGTTCATCTCATACCAACAGCAATGTTTCAGGGCTCAATGTAGTATAAAGCATACAGCATCTTGTTGCACTCAACTGCCCGCATGTTATTTATTCCTTTCTTTTTTTTAAATTGACATATAATCTTTTTTATTTGACATATAGTTGGTTTACAAAATTTCGGGTGTACAGCAAGGTGATTCAGTTAGATATATGTATCTTTTTCACATTCTTTGCATTTTAAGTCATTACAAGATATTGAAAATAGTTCCTTCTGCTATACAGTAGGTCCTTGTTGTTTATCTATTTTATATATAGTGGTGTGTATCTTTTAATCCCGTGCTCCTAATTTATCCTTCCTCCTACTCTTTCCACTTTGGTAACTAAGTTGTTGTTTTTTTTTATCTCTATGAGTCTATTTTTATTCTGTAAATAAGTTCATTTGTTTCATAGTTTTAGACTACATATATGTAATATCATGTGATGTTTGTCTACGTCTGACTTATTCCCTTCTTTTTACTCAATTTCATTTCTTTTCAGTCCTCCTATAGCTTTCTTTTTATTTTGCATTATGTGGATTATTTTTTCACAAGAAGCAAATATCCTAAGGGCTATGAAAAATGCCCATAGCACTTTCCATCTAAGAAATTCACAGCCTTTTTATAAATGCATTAATGATCATCACACAGTACTGTCTACCTTGAATGTTTTCTCATCATTTTATCATGCATATCTGCCTAGTTTAAAATCAGAGGGCAGGAACTCTAATTCTGTCTGTAAATCAGGGAGTGAGCATTGTTGTTTGATAAATGCCACGAATCAACAGCATGCATGTGGGGTGAATAGGTGGAAATTATTATTTCTGTCTATTGCAAAGTGAAAATACAATGGGCACTTTACAATTTTCAAAGCATTCTCCTATCGATTATCTGGTTTGTCCATCATACCGACACTGCGAGGAAGCTGGATGGGGCAGTTTGACTGTTAGCCTCCATGTATGAAAGCAGAGAGTGAGACTAAAAGGGTAAGTGCCCTCTCTCAGGTTCCTTGGCAAGTCAGCAGCACAGCCAGAGCAGAATCTCTGCCCATGCTCCTCTTGACTGATACCCCCGGAACTCCACAGCCATCACTGGGGCCGTCTGTGAAGACATCAGGAAGCATAACTCTCCTCTTCCCTTTGAAACTCAGCACTGAACTCTGACTGGGGCCCACAGCAAGTGCTCAGTAAACAGTTGTTTGATTAATTAATTAATACTATGAATGTCCTGTCAGCAAGATTCTAGAAATAATTACTGAATCCATAGTGAGGCCTGTATCTCTGCCATCGAGGCTGCTGCTCAGCCCACGGAGCATAACGATATATTGCTCACTTTCTGTTTCATTTAGGGAAACTTGTGAGGCCAGTTTTCAATCCCACTTTCCAATCATACCATTCTCTCAGCAAGTTGATAACGCTTGTTCGGTAGCCCAGTCATACAGCCATCACTCTGATAGACTCAACTATAACCTATAAAACACATTAGAAGAGCCCTTAAAAGTTTAACTTCTAATTTCATTAAGAAAATGTGTGACTTGTCACCGCCAGGATCTTCTGTGTTGTCCAGAATTCAGACACTGATACCAGGACACATGTGACTGGGTGTCTGCTAAGAAGGGCCTTTGTGCTAACGGCATACAAGAGTTCTGAGGCACTGGTGTCCTTGGGCTGAGCTTTGGAAAGTGTTGGGCATGCAAGCTGGGTTGTGCCATAAGGGAGCTGGGGACTGTAGAGAGTAAGGAAGGGAAGGCTATGAGAATGGCTGTCCATTTCTCAGCGATGCTTTTCTTAGATGTGCCAGAAACAGTGAGTAATGACAAGGCAAGTGTTTGAATGTGCACTAGTGTAGGGGCAAAGTTGACCTCCTCCACCCCCTTTCTATGTATGTTTTCATTTTGCAGAAGCATTTTAGTGTTTTAGTAGCATTTTGCCTAATTATCTTTTCAAAATGATTCAAGGAAGTCAGTGGTTGAACTTAGTCTTATTTATCTTAATCATAATCAATTCTGATTACAATCCAAGAGACTACCAACACTTTCTCACCCACACAGCCTCTGTTAGACAGACATATTGGTGAATTCAACTAACTCTGCATCCCCAGTTCAGTTTTTCAATTTCTAGAAAACTGACAAAACATCCATTAAACTATATCTCTTGGAAGAAAATCTTCTTGAAAATGAAGACCTTATGATAAAATGTTCTAATAACATTTTGAGAAATTGTAGAATATACAACCCTGAATTCATGAGTGCCAATAACAACATGTGGTAGTTCAATTTTAATATCCCTTCAATAAAACCATCTGAGATTTTAAGTACTTTTTTTTTAATATCAAATGAGAGACCTGATACACAGAGAAAAGGACAGTGAGTCCAAACTCTCTATCTCTTGATCCTTAAGTCTTCTTTATGTTCATTTTGCTTACCCTTTTCACATTCTGACTAGGCACATATTAACTAATATCTCTGAATATCACAAAACAACACACACACACAGAAAATATCTAAGTTAACAAACCTAAACATCTAAATATCAACCAGTCCTATTTAAAGTAAACTATAGATGAATACTTGTTAGGTGTTTCCTTACTCCTCAAGTAGGGAAGCTAATTTCCATTAACAGGAGTCAACAAGTGAATGACTTAAAAACAACAGTGTCTTCCTTTTGGTGTCGTGTTACTCCACAATTTGACTGTACTTAATAACATTTTTTACAGTGTCATTTTTGTTAAATTTTAAATGTACTAATAAATGCTTTTTAAAGTAATTCTATTGTTATTTCTTTTAAAATTATATTTAAAAATAATTACCAACAAACTAATTTTTCATAGTTGCAAATCAAGGTTTTCATATATCAAGTTGTTTACGGGTCCATCTATGCTTTGAGTTAATTTTTAAGCAAATATTGAGCTACTCCTATATTTCAGGCACTGTGATGAAATATCGCAATCACTTCCTATGGGCATGTATTATTGTCCTCATTTTTTATAGATGACAAAGTTCTGCTTCAGAAAGGTTAAATAAGTTCTCAAGGTAAGAAAACAAATAAATGCTGGTATCTATCTATGAATCCAGATCTGTCTTTCTCCAAGTCCTTTGCTCTTCTGAGTATATCATATGGTTTCTCAAATTTCAGAACCACCAACGTTTATATAGATATAACACAAAAAAATACACACAAGCAGAGTAGGATTCTCTCCTTTTTAAAAATGACCTTGGCATCCACAAAAACAACTGCACTGAAAAGACATGAGTATCAGTAGTGAACTTCTGACATCTTGGTGTATACCTGCCTTCGCTTTAACCTGGACAAAATCTTTTTACTTATTTATTTTTAATTGAAGGATAATTGCTTTACAGAATCTGTTTTCTGTCAAACTGCAACATGGATCAGCCATAGGTATACATATATCTCCTCCCTTCTTCCCATCTCCCTCCCCATCCCACCACTCTAGGTTGATACAGAGCCCCTGTTTGAGTTTCCTGAGCCATACAACAAATTCCCTTTGGCTATCTGCTTTACATATGGTGATATAAGTTTCCATGTTACTCTTTCCATACATCTCACCTCTCCTCCCCTCTCCCCGTGTCCAAAGTCTTAATTAACATTGGACCAACCTTGAGGAATCAGCTTTGCTCTTAGTAAACATGGTTTGTGAAGGAGATACTTTCCCATTTTCTGCACTTCTGAACAGTTGTGTCACCAGGTATAAAGACTAGCAGCAGATTTAATAAGCTATTTATTTCTATAAAGAGAGAGACTCTTATTATTCACCAATAATAGACTGCATTTGGGGATAGTATAATAGATGGCCGAAATAACAACTGAAATTCTGAATACATCAGAAACCCCAGCATGTTGCCAACCAATTAAAATTGACAACCAAGTAGAACAAATACACACGGATAAATAAAGAAAATTCAAAATGTTTCTAAGGTGATCCTCCTCTTATCTCTTTACTAGTTGGTATTTTTCTTCCCTCTGAACATTCCAGTTTCAGTTTGTTAATATTTTTCTGCTTAGCTTCTGAATTTTAATCAAATTGAATGCCAACAGACATCAAATTTTAATTCGCAGGAGAATACCTTGGCGCTTTGATGTATTTAGTGTTCTGATGTTGGGAAACTATCGCTAACTAGAAATACTAGCTTTTGTAGACAATATATAATTTTCATAATCTTAAACCAGGATGGGAAAAAATAGATACTGTACTAAACATTTCAGCCATGTGTTCACCTCTCTGTATTAAATTAGTATTGGCAGCTGAGTAGGAGATTACAGGGTACAGCTGCTTTAACCTTCAACAGTAAATGATGCTTGCTGAATTGCCTCTGTGTGCCTGCCTCTAAAGCCCAAGAAGCTTAAAAATATAGGCTTGATGCTAATGATGAGAAAACACGCTAAATTAGCATCCTGTAGGTTGGGAGAGGTTTACAACTAAATATACTGCTGATAGAAATTAAGGGACTTATTTTTCTCAAGTTTTTAGAAAGTTTTGTATCAAGTTTGGCTGATTCTGGGAGATTAAGTTTGATATAACAACACAGACAAGAGATACCACTACTTGATTATCTACTGTGGGTGATACACTGTACTGGATGCTTACACTATCTGGTTTCATCTTCATAGTATCCTTATGGAATAAGCATTGCCATCACAATTATACACATGGTAAAAATGATGCTCGGACAAGTTAAATACTGGACCCAGCGTCCTATGATTAGAGCTGGGACTGGAACCCCCAGAGCTCACACCAGTGCGCCATCTGATCTCAGTGACCTACCCACATGGATTACACCTTAGCTGCTTCTCACGTCAAGAGACACAATGAGAGGTTTGTTTATAAATGTATTATAGCATTTAAAACAAAAATGATGTTCGAGAACAGCTAAGTATAATCTCAATACAAACATAATTTCATTTTAGCACAAATGTGGTTCTGGCCTGAAATTGATTTTGAGCCTACATCTTTTTTGAAGAGGGAGCATCTGTAGAGTGGATGGGGGTGGGTGGCAGAGGAGAAATACAGCTGTCTCAGCAGCACTGAAGGAAAAGGGACAAGCTAAATGCATTCTACACTCAAACAAGATTAATAATCCTCAAGTACTTTTCTATTTAATACATTGTGACAGAGTTACTCACTGTAGGTCCAGAAAGGGACATAGTGATTGGGCTTCTTGTAAGGAACGCTTTTTTAAAACAGAGGTTGGATTTATATTATTGTAAAAACAAATAGATTTGGAGGCGTGGGGAAGATTTCCTTGCCGAATTAACTTGTAAAAGGTAGCAGACAGTGCCATCTACTGGGCTTTAATTTTCTCTTTGTTAGAAGCTTTTCTAACAGCTGTGTACATGTATATTCAATATACATACACAAGATAAATAAAACAATAAAATAAGAAAAATGTGTTACTTGTCATGGGGATTTCAAGATATTTTAAAGTGGGTGTTTGTTTCTTTATGAATACATTCTAGGTCACTTTACTAACGGTATTAACAGAAATATTCAATAAAAACAGAAATCTATTTTGATAATAGGGATTCCCAGGTGATACAGTGGTAAAGAATCACCTGCCAATGTAGGAGATGCAAGAGATGTGGGTTAGATCCCTGGGTTGGGACGATCCCCTGGAGGAGGAAATGGCAACCCACTCCAATATTCTTGCCTGGGAAATCTCATGGACAGAGCCTGATGGGCTACAGTCCGTGGGGTCGTGGAGAGTCAGACATGGCTGAGTGACTGAGCGCACAAGGCACTGTGATATTTAAAAAGATCTTTCTAGAAAGAAAGTTAAATTACCCTACATGGAAGCACCATCAGGTCAAAGTGGAGTGAAACCTCCATAGGTTATGAGATAACCCATCTCCTCTGCTCAGCTGACAACTCTCCAGCCTCAGTCTGATCCACCTCAGAGGCTAACATATTACCTTCTCTACAGAGAAGAGGAGGAATCAAATAACTTATCCTAAGGAGACCAGGGCCTATGTGGTGTGTGCGATGCTGGTTCTATGCTGCCTATGTGGCGGGGAAAAAATGGCTGGCAGTATTGTCCTGAGTCTTCCCAAGAGGACCACCGGGTCACCCAGCTTCCACACCAGTCAGCGTGCAAGGCGGTTCGTGATCCACCTTCTGGCAACATCCTGCCCAGTGTTTCTAAAACTGAGGTCCTCGAACTACCCACGTAGGAATCACCTGGGGAGCTTGTAAAAGAATGAGGTTCCCGGTCTGAACCTAAGATGGGCTTAATCATAAACCTCTGGTTCTGGCACCCAGACATCTTCATTCAACAAGGTGTTCTTATGCATGTTGAAGTTTGATGGCCACCGTCCAGCACCTTGGGATTCTCGACTCTGCAGCCTCTGTGGTGGCTAAGACCACACTGCAGGTGGGTGGGCCTCCAACCATCCATCTAGGCCTTTCCCAAGAGGGCTGTTCTGTAACACTGTGTGTCTGCACATTAGCACCATCTGTGGCATTTTAAAAGCTGTGCATCACTCACCCATAAAAAAGAATGAAATTACGCCATCTGCAGCAACATGGATGGACCTAGCGTTTATGAGACTAAGTAAGCAGGAGAGAGACAAATATCGTATATCACTTATATGTGGAATTCAGAAAATTTTACAAATGAACTTACCTACAAAACAGAAAGACTCACAGACATACAAAACAATCTCATGGTTGTCAAAGGAAGCAGGGAGTGAGGATGAATTGGGAATTTGGAATTAACAGATACACACTCCTTAGAAATAATGGATAAACAACAAAGACCTACTGTATAGCACAGGGAACTACATTCAAAATCTTGTAATAACTTCTAATGAAAAAGGATATACATATATATACATAACCGAAACACGTGGCTGTATAACTGAAATTTTGTAAATCAAGTATAATTCAATTTAAAAAATTGCTAAAGGCATACCAAAAAAAAAAAGTCTTCCACAACATAGATTTACTTGAAATACATTTTAAAAAAATTATCCATTCCTGGGTCCTATCCCAGTGATCGCGATTAACTGGGTATCTCCCCAGGTCACACCAGTGGACAGCCAGTCTTGGTAAGGTGCAGCTCTGGGGAGACTCCAGGCCTACCCCAACAAAGACAGTCTTCAGGAAAACTATGGAGCAGACGGGAAACATCTGCTGGCCATCTCCTGCTGCTGTTTGAATGTCCCCTCCTTCCCCTCGGCACCTGTCTCTCCCTGTGGGCCGCTCCTCTCTTACTCCCGACACTCAGATTCCTTTCATTTATCCCGTTCTTGATCAGTCTCATTAATGGTAATTTACCTCTCCCAGAACATTAACTTTTAATGAACTTCAGTGCTCACCAGGTGGCCTATAAACATAAAATATTATTTTGTCATACACAGTAAGAGAATATCAATAAATCATTTATTCTTTTTCCAACTATGTCCTCAGATCGATGCTCCTTCTTCAGATCAGGTGTCAAATCCTCTGGCCTGGTAAAGCCTCTCAGATGTGATGG
The DNA here is from genome assembly GCA_007570785.1 of Antilocapra americana. NCBI lineage: Eukaryota > Metazoa > Chordata > Mammalia > Artiodactyla > Antilocapridae > Antilocapra > Antilocapra americana. Next base: position 6,535,240 of record ML661908.1, read on the forward strand.
TAATGCGTGTGTGTGGTTCACAGAGTGTGTGAATGGCATGGCAGTGTGGACAGGGGTGCAGTTACCCGGCCTTTTGTAGAAGTCGGCTCGTGTGTGGCGTCACCTCTCCTGGACGTGCTGGTGCAATGAGGCCACCTGACTGCCGGTAAATCAGACCCTCTCTCACTATCCCTCAAGAAAACAGTGACTCCAGGAAATGCAACCCCCTCCTGTCAGTCACTACAGCCAATTCAGCCATCAAACCCAGCTCGGGTGCGGGCCCTGTGGAGTCTTCTCCTAGGTCAGCCCTGTCCACAGCGATCTCTTCTTGTCTAAAGCCACAGCACTTACAGCTTGACATTCTCCATGACAACTAGGCACTGTTTTAAACTACTTCAGTTGTGTTGAAGGTGGCCTTGAAGAAAGGTGAATTGAAAGTGAACATTTGCAATAATGTGGAGTGTGAGTATTGGTGTTACAATTCATTGGAAATATTCTCATAAGAGGCAGGGACCATATGTTTATTATCTTCCATATCACACTCATAGTATCTCTTATCTCATTAAATAGTGGCTCATTTAATGCAGCTTTTTCTTTCCTACCTGTCCTAGGGGCTATTTTTGAAGTGTTCAAAAGCTCCTTTTGATGCAGGACTTGCTGACAATTCTGCAGATTTGAGGTTATAGTCAACAGTTACGTCTGAGGTTGAGACCCTCTGAACATCACTGTCATGAAATTTTGATTCAGTCTCTTCCATACCAAGTCCTTCTTCATGTGGTAGCCTTAGAAGCTCTAATGGACTCTCCAGCTTGTCTCTTCATGCAGAACTGCTCCCAGTGCAATTCCAGTATGCTCTAAGCACAACTTTTGCCCTGTTTCCCCAGATACTTCCATAGCCATAAAACTCTTCCTCTTCTTACTGGTTGTTGTTATCCTTTTCCAGAAGATCTTAACTTTGGCAACATATGAGAAACATCTGAGTAACTCTGTAGAATGCTAATGCCCAGGTCTCTTAAAGCAAGTCTGATTTCATTGGTTTGGAGTGGGCTCAAGGGGTCAGTATTTTTAAAAAATCTCAGGTGGTTTTTAGGGAGCTTTCCTGGTCCCTCTGATGGTAAAGAATCTGTCTGCAATTTAGGAGACCTGAGTTCAACCCCTGGGTCTGGAAGATCCCCTGGAGAAGGGAATAGAAACTCACTCTAGTATTCTTGCCTGGAGAATTCCATAGTAGAGCCGCCTGGCAGGCTACACTCTGTGGGTTGCCGAGTCAGACACTACTGAGAGACTAACATTTTCACTTTCAGGTGATTTTAATATAAGAATTGAGACCACTACTTTTCTTATGCTTAGCTAAGAAGCTCCTATTTTGTCTTTCTCATAAAATTTAAGTCAAAATTCCTGACTTAAGATGTAACTATTCAAAATTAATATATGAAAATATTGACATTTATAGAAAGTAGACAGACAGTGATATAGACTGTATAAATCTGAATATAATTATATAAATACAATGTATTTGAAGTGTTATAATCTACCTTATTTCCATCAGCTTATGTAGCTAACTAAAATCCTCAGATATTTTAAACATTTTAAGGCTAGCTGCTGCTGCTGCTAAGTCACTTCAGTCGTGTCCGACTCTGTGCGACGCCATAGACGGCAGCCCACTAGGCTCCACCGTCCCTGGGATTCTCCAGACAAGAACACTGGAGTGGGTTGCCATTTCATTCTCCTAGGAAAGGCTAGGGATTCCCCCAAATGTGTTTAAGAACCTCCAAGTTAATATATTAATTATAAATGGGTGTGAAATGGAAAGCCCTGGTAAAACAAGACCTTGGAAATCTTCACCAGTGTTCTCTCTTCCCAAGCATTTCTCTTTAGTGCTGGAGAAATTAAAGTGTTGAGAGGTGTGTTTGCTTTAAGGAGTGCCTTGAATGGAATTTAGAAACACGACTCCCACTCTAATGTGCTGCCCAGTAGATTGTCGCCAGCCATTGTTATCTAACCCGGCTTACTGCCCACTCAGTGCCCTGTTTCCAGGATTTAGACGTTAATTACCTTTGAGGACAATAGCACGGGACACTTCTCAACCCATCTCTATGCTCTGCGTGGCACATCAGTGTCAGGGGATATGTGAATGGCTAATAAATATATGTGTGTAATAGGTTTCACTAAAATAGAATGATTCACATTAGGACGCAATGCCCTCCTCCGTCCATTTGAAATTGTTTTATTTAACTGCATTCCACATTATTGGATCCCTACTCTTTCTGTCAGTAACCAATGGAGATGACGATGGTATAAACTCTGCATGTCTAACCATCTATTTTATCAGCAAATATTAGCTGATCTGAAATACATAATTAGTTTATAAAGTGTGTTTTTGAACACATTTAAAGAATGAGAGTATTTTCAATCTGCCAGTTTTGCTGAATAGGTATTTATGGGTATATGGGAACTCCGAGGACAATTATGAAAGAATTCACAACCAGTTGAGGGACAAGCCTGAGAAGGGTGCTGAGACTGCTATGGAACCATGCCATCCTTCCAGAAATATATTCTGTTCTGTGAGCTGAAAACAGCCATTTCTGTTTCTTTTTAAAGAACTTTAACAGATTTTTCTAGGTTTGGGTTTTGTTACCTTTCTAAAGATTCAGAGATGTGTAACTGAAAAATCAAAAGACTTGACAAGTCAGAAAGCCAGACTGAGAAGAAGCAGAACACATAGGAGTGCAATTCTTGAGAGACCCCCAACCATGCTACCTCCTTTTTTTTTAAACTGCAGACCCATTATGTAAGTTTATTTTCTTTGATCTGTTTTTCTCATTAACTAAGCACGTCAAAGTCGACCTAGCAGCATCTGAGAGCTTTGTAGAAATAAAGTGGAATCTAGTGACACAGTAGCATCACATATTTTAAAGTATGAAATATGTCCTTTTAGAATGGTTATTACCATTGGATAAATGCCCAGTAAGGAATATTTTTGCTATGTTAAAAATTAACAGAGAAGATCAATAAATAGCAAATTGTCAGAACATGATGGTCCCCTGCTGCCACAACAAGGACAAGCCAAAATCTAGAAAGGAGATAGTGAAAAGCCAACTTTGTGACAATTAGCAACTAGCAGTGACTTGTGGCTTTTGGCTACTATTGATCAACTGACAAAAGAAGGAAGAGGGAGGGTGAAGGGGAGGAGAGGAGCTAAAGGAATCTCTTTCTTCACATTGTTTTACTAAAGAAAACTACCAATGTTTGTAAAATTTTGAATGAGAAACCAGAAGGTACCCCTCATTGGATACAATGACTTACATGGTTACACATATAAATCAGCCTCCTCTTCAACCATTCCAAGAAAATCTGTTTCAATGAGCAAAAACCTGCCCTACGTCAGTAGATCATTGCTTCCCTGGTAGCTCAGCTGGTAAAGAATCTGCCTGTAATGCAGGAGACCTGGATTTGATCCCTGGGTTGGGAAAATCCCATGAAGGAGGGCATCGCAACCCCCTTCAGTATTCTTGCCTGGAGAATCCCCATGAACAGAGGAGCCTCATGGGTCGCAAAGAGTCAGACACAACTGAGCGACTAAGCACAGCACAAGGCCATGTGATACATAAATCCAGGGACAACATTCTAGAGGATACTTACTGATTTAGTAGGTATGACTCTCAAACCACAAACACACTGTGCAAAAAATATCCATTTACTTTCTAAAACTCAAATTATCATATGTGAAATCAATTGCCAGCCCAGGTTTGACGCTTGATACAGGGTGCTCAGGGCTGGTGCACCGGGATGACCCAGAGGGATGGAACTGGGAGGGAGGTGGGAGGGGGGTTCTGGAAGGGGAACACATGTATACCTACAGAGGACTCATGTCAATGTATGGCAAAACCAACACGATAATGTAAAGAGAAAAATAAATAAATAAATAAATAAAACTCACCTTCATTTTTGACTCCAGACTTCCCATCACTCCTGCCTGGAGGAAATATTAATTTCCTGCTTCTCTTGGAAGCCTCCTCGGCCCCCCAAATATCTCATTGCTCCTGGACTTTGCACATCACAACCAGTGGACACCAGAGAGGAGCCAGGTTTGAGCCAGGTCATGAGGCTGCCCGTTGAAGTGAAAGGACCCCAGCATCAGGAGACTGTGGGTGCACGGCAGAGGCTGGGAGTTGCAGGGGACGGTAGGAGGCCATATGGAAGGTATTCTACTAGAGAATGGTGCAGACTAGAGTTCCCTGACTGGGAGGGATTCAAATCATGAGCACACACACCTAGACAGAGAATCTACATCTGACAGAAGACAAACAGCAAAGTTAAGTACATCGGCTTCTGCTCTTTCCTCTCAGCCCTCCTCCTTCACCCTGGGGTGTGGAGAGGAGGTCGTAGTGTTGCGAGTTGGAGTTTGGAAGAAGACAGCAATAGAAGCAGCCTGCACTCCTTAATCTTGGCACCCAAACAAAAGCAGGAGTCAGACCTCAGCTGAGAGAAGAGAAGTCTTATTGTAAGCCCCTGCCTGAAGACAAGACTGTCTTTTTAATTCAAAAGACAGTCTTGCCTCCTTGGAAGGAAAGTTATGACCAACCTAGACAGCATATTTAAAAGCAGAGACATTACTTTGCCAACAAAGGTCCGTCTAGTCAAGGCTATGGTTTTTCCAGTGGTCATGTATAAAGAAAGCTGAGCACTGAAGAAATGATGCTTTTGAACTATGGTGTTGGAAAAGACTCTTGAGAGTCCCTTGGTCTGCAAGGAGATCCAACCAGTCCATCCTAAAGGAAATCAGTCCTGAATATTCATTGGAAAGACTGATGCTGAAGTGAAACTCCAACACTTTCGCCACCTGATGCAAAGAACTGACTCATTGGAAAAGACTCTGATGCTGGGAAAGGTTCAAGGTGGGAGGAGAAGGGGACGACAGAGGATGAAATGGTTGGATGACACCACCTAATCAATGGACATAAGTTTGAGTAAACTCTGGGAATTGGTGATGAACAGAGAGGTCTGGTATGCTGCAGTCCCTGGGGTTGCAATGAGTTGGACACAACTGAGTGACTGAACTGAACTTCCCTGCTCAGTTATGAATTCTATAATTAAGTTGACTCCTGAGATACCTTAGAATTCATGCAACTGTCTGGCACTTTCTGATTCAGAGTCAGCCTGGTGTTATATATAATCTGCTATAGATTTGGGGGTTATAGGATATATTCCAGCAAGTTTTGCTCAAGCATTTGTTAAAATAAAAATTTACTTTCTTTTAAAAAATGGAAGTATAGTCAATTTATAATATTGTGTTAGTTTCAGGTGTCCAGCAAAGTAATTCAGCTACACATATTTTTTTCTGATTCTTTCCATTATACATTTTTACAATATATTGAATGTAGTTCCCTGTGCTATACAATAAATCCTTGTTGTTAATAGGATAGGTTATATATAGGTTATATATATATAATAGGTTATATATAGTGTTGTTTTTCTGTTAATCCTATACTTCAAGTTCACCCCTCCCCTGTCTTTTACCCCTTTGGTAACTTTAAGTTTGTTTTCTAACATCTGTGAGTCTGTTTCTGTTTTGTAAATAAGTTTATGTGTATTATTTTTAGATTCCACATATAAGTGATATCATATAAACAATTTACTTTCCAGAGATAGGATAAAATGGCATCAATCTACTAGCTGGTTTTAGAGCTATAACAAAGAAAAACATCTGGGCTTAGTTTTTTACTTTAAGGGAGAAATCAGAAAATTTAAATTGCTACCTCTTTGTATTTATTTGGTATATTTTAAGACTTTAAAAAGAAGAAAGTATAGGTTGTTTAAAGGCCTTGTGGCTTGCTCCAAAATTGTTAGTTTCTAATTTAACTTAGACTACTGAGTTGGTTGGCTGACGACTGCTTGCAGGAGAGGGACTTACTTAATGATGAACAGAGAACACTGACATATATAAACTTCATGTTTTGAAAATCATTATGCTGGATTTATGATAAGTTATAATATTCATAGAACACTATGTGGATAACATGCCATAGTAATGACTCCACAGCCAAAACAACCTAGAGACTTAGATCCAGCAGAGAAGCCAATGATGTAGATAGATGCTCTCCATCCATGAAGCAGCCCTCCCAACCCTACCCAGCCTCAAGGTCAGTATTGCTGATTCAAATATTCTCTTTCACTCTCTCCTCCATAGTAACTAGACCTGTGTGCTGTGGGTATCCCAGCACACAATGGCTGTAGTTTGAAATAACCAATTTTTTTCCTCTCCTTTTCATCCAAATCCTATCCATCATCCCAAAGATAGTTCTTATTGTTCATTCCTCTGAAAACTTGTAAAATATGTTGGTAGTTCATTTTAATTACTCTTCCAGTGTTGCTGAACTGATTCATCTGGTTCATATCTTACTGGAAGGCACACTTGGGTATAAGATAAAGGAGGAAAAGTACTATGCATTGTACTTCATATTACGTTGCAGAGAGATGCAGTTAGTAGATGTACAATTCTTGAATAAATGATCCAGAACCTTGGAATGCTTAATTAAATCAAATTACATATTTGTGTGGTGCCCTAGCAAATACTGAGCATTTCTTAGGTATCCCATAAATATTAGCACGCCACTTGTAATCTGCGATGTCGCATTTGATTTTAAAGTAAACCAACAAGTCACGCAAACAACTTCCCAGGTATGAGTTCAACCTTCTTTTTTACAACTTTTATATTTACCACTATACTAGCAAATGGTGAGAACAGACATTTAAAATGACTTCCCTCTGGTAAAAGTCAGTAATTTTTTGAGAAAATTAAAAAGTGTTTGACACACTGAATTTATCTAAGCCAATTTCCACCTCATCTTTTGCTATGCCTGCTGACCCTGGACAAGAGAACTTCGCTGAGTAAACACTGCAAAGCTGAAATTAGCAGGCTCACCACGGATTCACACTAACCATGGATTTACACTAGACACAGATTCTCACCAACCATGGATCTGCTCTAGTCAGCACCATTCAGATCAGTAAAGCCCACCCTTTCTCTTCTGGCTTTATGGCGGCTAACCTCATCTCCCTTTCCCTCTAATGCGCTAACGCTACACTGTCACCTCAGCTGTTTTCCTTACCCTGTAATAATGGAGAACTCCTTTGATTTCCCATTTTCTTTCAGTCGTCCTATTCCTTTATTCAGTCTTTTTTTTTCCATCCTAAATCAGGGGTGCTCTTTCTTCTCAAGGCTTCTCCCTTCCTTTCTGCCCTGGAACCTGTCCCCTCCTGGCTTCCAGGATTAGCAGCCATGAATCAGCTTTTACTCTCTTATATCTTCAGTGCTGCCCTTTTCAAGAGCCCTGCAAGCCTGGTCACCCTTTTAGTTACCCTGTAAGTCATCCTGCATTTCTATAGAACAGTCAATATATGCTATCTCAATTTATCCACTTCTTGAGTTGGATGTATGGCATCCCTCTGGTCCTCATACCTAGCTAGGGCCACAAATCCCAGTCCTAAGGGGTAAACTTGTGCTTAGATTCTATGACAAAACTAGTGACAAAGGAGCAACTACCACCCCTTAGGTTTAGTTTTGAATCTCTAGGTCAGGAGCTCCTACCAGAATTAGACACTGCCTGTGTGCATGCGTGCTCAGTCGCCTCACTCAGTCCTGTCTGACACTTTGCAACCCTATGGACTATAGCCCGCCAGGCTCCTCTGTGCAAGGGATTCTCCAGACAAGGATACTGGAGTGGGCTGCCATGCCCTCCTCCAGAGGATTGTCCTGATCAATCCAGGAATCAAATCCACATCTCCTGTGGTTCCTGCTTTGCAGGCAGATTCTTTACCACTGAGCTTCCTGGGAAGCCTAGATGCTGCTTGTGTCACCGCTACTAGAACTTACTGAAGTTAGCCACCTACTGGCTTCAATTTCTGCCTACTGCTAACCCCCAGTGCACTCCTTTCTTCCCCCTTTACATTTGGACAGACCTCAGAACATTGACTTTACTATTGATAAACGTGATTGGTAAATGTATCTTTAGATATTTAGGGTAATGGTTTTATTAAATTGGATTTTCTCCTGTAATAGCAGCCTAGAATATGCCCTCTCTGCACTTGCTTTGCAGTCTGGCTTACAAGAAAAAGGATCAGGGGCTAAGCATGATTCCAAATCAACAAAAGGTAAGTTACTCATCTACTGGGACAAGTGGAAGATCAGCGATTAGCTGAAAACATTCCTACCATAATTTTCCATTCCTGGAGAGTAGATTGAACATTCTCTTCCCTTTATGGAAATATGAGTCATGGGGAATAAATGTTCTACATCCTCTGCCTGCCTCCTTGCTAGGGCTTCTCCTAACTGCTCTTCTGCGCCAGAAAGCCTCTAATCTTAGCCACCATGGGAGCCCTGCGGCCGCTGGAATACACTCACTCCTTAATCCTATATGCTGGTTTCTGGCTCAAAGATCAACTGTAAGACTGTAACTACTCAATCCAGTGACACCTTCCCAGTCTCAAATTCTCAGCTCTAAAATTCTGATCACTTCCCATCCAACTGCGGAAGAAAAGGCAAAGGTCATGGGTTCATGCAATACTGTTTCTTATATGATCACCACTGTTTCCAATCAGAAGAGATCTCTCTTAATAACCAAGGTCCTCTAAAATTAACATTCCTATTGATGTAGTGAGAAATGGGAGCTCTGGAGTAAAGTCAGATCACAGGTTACATTTGAGTCCAAAATCTGACACATACTAGTTAAATGACTTCATCTAACTTTCCACTGCTTCAGTAATTTCATTCATAAATTGAGAATTTTATTAAGTAATAGTAGTACTAATTGTATTAACAGTAGTTAGTATGTACTGAATATTTCATTCTAATCACTAAGGACTTTATATACATTATCTTATGTAATCTACAACAACTTCAGGAAGCAAATAGTATTACTATTCCTATTCTACAGATTATAAAACTGAGACTTAATGAGTGTAAGAAACTCTACCCTAACCACACCACAAACAGGTAGCTTGGACTAGTAAAGTCTAGTAAAACAGGTATCAGAACCCAAGTTTATGTAACTGTAAAGTTAAAGCTCTTAACAACTCTATTTTTCTACTTTCCTTATACTAAACTGTATGTAAAGATCTCCTACAGGGCCTTGTACAGAATATGAAGCCATTAGGTAGCCAGCTGGCATCATCATGATGGTGTTGTCATCATTAATGAACAAAGGATGACATTCTAACTTGGACAACAGTCTTTGTGTGGTCTTTTCTCAACTTCGTTTTTTATCATTTGAGGAAAGGAGTCAATCTTTTCCTCTGAAAATGTTATAGTGTTATTCATGTACTAGAAGAAAACATTCATGTACTAGAAGGAACTTATGTTCCTTTATAAGTTAGGTACAGTGAAAACTGTCCTGTGACACAAAATATAGAAGTAATAAAAAAAACTGATAAATTTAACTACATAAACATAAAATGATATTTGCATGGCAAAAAGTACTATAAGCAAAGTAAAAAGACAAGTTCAGGACTGGTGCACTTGGATGACCCTGGGGGATGGGATGGGGAGGTGGGTGGGATGGGGGGTTCTGGATGGGGAACACATGTGTACCCGTTGGCTGATTCATGTCGATGTTTGGCAAAAACCACTACAATATTGTAAAGTAATTAGCCTCTGATTAAAATAATTAATTTTTTTAAAAAGGACAAGCAACAAACTGGAATAGACATTTGCTACTTGTATTACAAATAAAAGATTCTTCTATCATGGAGATAGATGTGTTGACCAATGAAATAGAATACAGGGCCCAGAAATAAACCCTCCTGTGTGTGGCCAAATGATTTTCGACAAGGGTGCCAAGACCATCCAATGGGGAGAGGACAGTCTTATCAGCAAACAGAGCTGGAACTCCAGATATCCACACACAAAAGAATGATGTTGGGCCCCTACCTCCTATTATGCACAAAATTAACTCAAAACAGACGAAAGACCTAAATGTAAGAATCCAAACAATAAAGGCTTCATGACACTAGATTTGGCAAGAATTTTAGGGGTATGATACAATAGCACAATCAAAAAGAAAAACTAAATAAAAGGCTTTCAACCAAAATTTTGTGGACATCAAAGGATGCACTCAACAGAGCAGAAAGGAAACTCATGGAGTGGGAAAATATTTGTAAATACATATCTGATAAACAATTAATATCTAGAATATATAAATGACAAAAGTAAAATCCCACTTAAAAATGGAGAAAGGATTTGAGTACACATTTCTCCAAAGAAGATATACAAATGGCCAATAATCAAATGAAATGATGCTCTACATCACTAATCATTAGGGAAGCGCATCTCAAAACCAAAGTGAGATATCAATTTATATCTATCATTTTATATCCATCACTTTATATCTAATTATAAAAACAAAATATGAGTTGGTAAGATGTTAAGAAATTGGAATGAGTATGCACTGCTGGTATGCCAATATAGTCTCTCAGCTTTGGGAATGAGTTCAACGTAAGTGATCAATATAATATATGGCTATCATAAAAGCCTCTGTAAACTTAAGTTGCAATAACAGAAAACTGAGCCCCAACTGGGATGAAATAGGTCTCTTCTACAAGGACTGACTAAGACTACACCTCAAGTGTCATTTTCTGTTTTGCATCTTTCGTGGGACAATGTCAGGGCAGAGTACATCCAGAGGAACGTGACTAAGATGGTGGAGGAACATGAACTAAAGTCACATGAGTTGCTACAAAAGAACTGGGAATATTTAGCTCAGAGAAAATAGTTCTTGGGCTAGACGTGGGCTACATATTCCCAGCTCTTTGAAACCAAATTCATAGCCACTTTGAAAACTACATAATTAGGATATATCTCTCCTAATTTTTACAATCTACTTTTCCTCTTAATTCATTCAGCAAATTTATACTCAGTAATATTCATACTAATAGGGTCTTTTTATTATTATTTTTAATAAGGTGTATTTGGCTTTTCATTGTTTTTATTCACGCCATTCCAGGGTCCATCATATTGAATAGTGCTGCAATTTTTATTCAAAGAATGCTTACAATTTCAAGGACTTTGGTTTTCTTTGAACTTATTCGCCTAAATTGTGATATATTAGCAATTACAGTAGTTAATATCACAGAAGGCACATTGTCCTTTGGTATATGAGGTGTTAAACTATGTTACCATGGTCATTTATTTATCAGCTACTCAGTGCTGTTCTCAAACAGTCCTGGTTAAAGCAGCTATAATTATACTAAGCTATAGCTGAAATGAAAGCATCTGGGAAACATCCTAATAAAAGCTCAAAACCCCCTTTCTACAAGAAAATTAGCACTCTTGAAAGTCTAATAAGCATGGTTAAGGGGTCTTCTGATGCCAAAACTGAAAAACACTCAAAACTCCCAAGACATCAGCTTGTGGAAGATCGCCATTCAAGAGGGAAAAAGCAAAGAATATTTGAAAATGATTAAAAGAGAGGCTATTTTGATATAAAGAATAATATAATAGACATGGAAAGCTAGTTTTCTGAAAATGATTGTGCTACAGATGTAATTAGGAAAGCTATATAGTGTGTCATTGAAAAATATAGTAGCAATATGGTTAAACTCCATAATTATGCTTAACCCATATAGAAACAATAAAACAAAGTGAAATTGCCCCAAATCATCCTGAATAGGCATTACATTTATGAGTAATGTATGATATTCCATTCAGACAAATGTCACGGTTTCCATTTTTAAGAAAGATTTTCTCTCTATTTCCATATAGGCCCCTTGTTTATATTTTCATGAAACTTTTACAGATTTCTTCTTTAAAATATAGAGTATTTTTGGTGATGGGCAGGGAAGACTGGCGTGCTGCAGTCTATGGGGTCACAAAGAGTCAGACACGACTGAGGGACTGAACTGAACTGAACTGAAATGGTGAGTGGTATCACCACAAACTGAATACAGAAGCAGAGAGGAGGATCTAGTATTTCTCTGTTAAATTACCTAGATATTAAAGAGATTTTCAAAAAATAAAAAAAATAAAATAAAATATAGAGTATTTTATACAATTTTTCAATACATAAAACTCTTTTAAAAAGCATGGTTCAAATTGTTTATAATTGAAGAACACAAAAGCATATTTCTTGTGGCTTGTTAAACATGCTTATTTTCATTAAGGTTACCTAAAAGTTTCATTCTCTAGAAAACTGTTTAGAGAAAAGTTTTGGTCTTTACATATTTTGGCTTAAAACCATAAAAGTAAATTTCGGAAGTAATCTTCATGTTCTTTTATAAATTATAAGTGAATTATCTTATTTGGAATCATTCGATGTCAATCAAATGATTCCATGCTGGACTCTCCATAATTAAGCCCAAGATTTAAAAATTTAAAGTTATTTTAACCTATTTGAAACAAGGAACTCTACATAAATTCTCTAAATTGTAAACCAATATCTATTTTGAGTCAGAAATCATCATGTAGATTTCTTAGTACTTCTAAGCTGTTGTAGAGAAATACCTCTAAGTTCATTGAAGAGACACTGAGGCATTTTTTCTTTTTTCATTTATTTTAATTGGAGGCTAATTACTTTACAATATTGCAGTGGTTTCTGCCATGCAGTCTCATGAATCAGCCATGGGTATACATGTGTTTAAATGTAACTCAAGCTTTACAGTAGCTAACTTGGTTCTGAGGCTGTGTTAGAATTGACTCGTAGGTGACAGAACCTGAGGCGAAGGGAATATGTGAAAATACGTGCCTACATAAGAGTTAAAATTTTGCTTTCCTGGAATACAGGGTTCATTGGTGAACGGAGAGAAAGCAAAAATTGACAAGTGGATTAACAGACAGGTTGGGCCAGATTTTTGAGTGTTTACTGTTTAGTCCTAAAATGGATTTTGTGTTTTGGAAAGTTTCTCTTCTTTTTTTCAGAAGAAGTGTTTCATGCTGAGTTTTACTCAAAGATGATAACTCAAGCACTCGTATTAACAATAAGATGAGAGGTGGGAGCAACTGAAAATAGGGGTATTGGTCACAAGATTTAATGGTCGATCATTTTATTCACTAATTCATTCAATGTAAAGCTGAGCATCTATTATGCAGGCTGGATATTTCCTTGCTGATGGAAATGCAAAATGGGATAAAATAGAAACTTTCAGAGTGTGATGAGTGAAAACAATCATGAGAACTTAATAACTGCTTCACAGTCCATCTCAAAGGACACCTCTTCTTTTAAACTCTCCCACCCTTGTCTGGAAATAATTGCACCTTATTTTGTATTTCTACAGGGCTTGGTTTATGCCCTATCACGGATGTTTTATGTTGTATTTGAGCCTTTTGTATATATATATATATATATATATATATGCTTCTCTTGCCATCTAAATTGATCTAGATAGAAAGAAAACCACGTCACATTTACTGAGCAGAGAATGCAGAACATGAAAGTTGTTTGTCATCATCAGCTGGTTCTAACTCATACCAGTCAGCTTCTTTTTAATATTATGTTACAAAATGAAAGCCATTATTCAAATTTTGTTCATACCACTGGGCTCTACTTCCATAAATATCTGAACTTTTGCAGAGTTTTAAACTATTTACATCAGCTTAAAGTTTTGAGGACTAGCAACATTAATGTTTATAAGTGTTTGGAGGCCGAGAGCAAAAAGTATAAAATTTACTTTAGCCTAGGTTAAAACCATTTTCACAACAGTAATAATTGTGTTTTGTAATTGTTACTAATTTTACATTTTTTGGTGTTGCTAAAGTAAAAAAAAAATCACAAGATACTATAAAATACCCTTACCAATAAGTACTTTTACAATGATGGTAAATTTTCTGAAGCCATGATGACAGGTGCTATGATTCTGACTCTTCACAATGTTCTGTCTTCTAGACCCACGTTTCTTTGTAATATTCTGAGCTAATCACTCTTAATCTGCAGCAGGCTGTTACTGTAGTGATTTGAGCTGTAGATGAACTAATGAATGATTAAAAGGGAGAACAGCTAATTATAAGAAATGGATAGATGAGGAAGGATCGTTGAAACAGGATGACTGTACAAAACAGTAATTGATTGTAACTGATTATACTCCAAGGCTCATAGTATTTTTATTGCTGTACTAAATACCTGGAGCAAAGTTTGTGCCTTTTGGCTTGCCTTTTTAACTTAGATACAAATATCAAAACTATACCAAATGGAATAGTGACTAGACTTCAAAGGTGCTAAGTTTCTTGCTTTTTTTTTATTACTATTTTCTGTTGCTGCTGCGGCTGGAAGCAAAACTGATCTGCAATGAGGAACAGGAGTAAAGTAATACTCATCTCTTGAAAATAGAGATGTCAGGGTGTAATTATTTTTGCAAGGTCACTTAGTTTGGGATCCCCAGGAGCAGACTCTGAGCAAGTAATTTATTAGTGAAGTTCTCCCAGGAGAAAATGGTAAGGGACGCAAAAATGGAAAGAAGAAAGAAGCCAAGTGAGGCTGTTGTACTGGGCAAAGTTCTTTTGAGGACCTCCCACAGACAGGATTAGGTGACAGATAGTGGAGGTAAAATCATGGCTCACTTGGGAGAGGGGTGCTCAACATGGATTCAAAAAAAAAAACATCTCAGAGGATCTGGGCAGAGCATTGACTGTGTCTACTATACAGTGTTTCAGAGAAAATGTATCTTTGTGATGCATTTCAAAGTAAAGACGGAGCCTCCTGCATAAGACAGTTGCAAATTAAGAGGCTGTCTTCAATGTTCACCATCTCTATTTAGGCTAGTGAACTGAACTTTGAGTTACAACAAAAATAAGAATTGGAGCTTAAAGATGATAAAACTGGAGCTGTGCAGCGAGTGAGAAAAGAAAAGCTCTGAATGTGGAAGAGGTATTTTTTGATAGAAAGAAAAAGGAAAATGAGAGAATTAGACTAATTATTAGGAAACTGTGCATAAGTAATTACATTGACAGATTAATTGAGATTGAAAGGCACAGAGGATGAATAATCTAAATTGGTGAAAGATTAGAAAAAGAATGGACTCTCTTGAGAATTGAGTGCTTTATATAAATTTGTATGAACCACAGATAAATAACAACATTTATCTAACATTTCTAACTTCCCAACCAAGTCAATATTACATCCAGTGGATGGAGGCGTCCTCAAAGCAGGACCCCTCTAAGGAACAACAGACTCTTGACAATGGCTGTCCACTGTCCACGTGGAAAAGATGGCTGAGGAGAAAACTGTAATGTTTTCAGCCCAATAGAGACGCTGACATCTGGCTGACTGACTGGGCGTGCATTAGTTAACACTGGCCCCTGAAGACAAAACAACTCAGTTCTGCAGGATTGTTACCTTTCTCCCATATCACATACACAATGAGGCACTATGGAATCAAGGGAAAATAAGTTTTGAGAGCACCTTGAGGAAGCTTCTCCGATATGAGCACAGGGATTGCAAATTTCAATTCTACATAAAACAGTGTCATGGGAAGTAATAAGTAGATGAGGTGGACAGTATGTCTTGACATAAATGTCTTGGACAAGAGAAATGTGAAAATGTATCTTAGATGGGCAGTGCCTTATCACTGCCACTAAAGTACCTTGTGCTAGTGACTGAGCAACACTGGCAAATACCTGTAATTTAAGTGTTTTATCCTGATTCTTACATGAGTGTTACGCCAGAGAGCTTTTTAAAACTATTTATCACATGAACTCTGGTTTTGCTTTTGGAATACATCATCTCATTAATTAAGAGATTGAAGTTTCATTACTTCATGTCTGTCGTTACTAGGTTATGTCAGCAGCAACTCTGTCATTACTAAATCATATGCTATTTTTATGTTTCTCAAGATCTAGACCTCACAGTCATCATTTAAATAGAACATTACAAGGGAGAAAAAGCAATTTGAAGCATCCCATTCTTAGCTATGTATTGAATAAATCTATTCTGCTATTAGTATCTATTTCAGTTTATTTTTCCTTGTTTCGGTCATAGTTGAGTAACATTCAGGAGAAAGTGCTATATGGTAAGCTAATGTGATATAGAAGACCCATTACTTATCTGCCAAATTTATCAGAAAAGTAAAACAAAAAATCCTTCCCTTAGAAATACATTATAAATTTAAGTAAACAAATACAGGATAGGTTATTTATGACAGGCATATAACTTTTAGCTTCTGATCATTAGCTTTACTAATCATTAGCTTAATTTATGAAAAACAAAATATTTATAATACTGAAAACATGAGCAACTAATAAATCAGATAGTTTTTAGTTGAAAAACCACAAGTTTTTTTTTTTAATCTACTGACTCCCCACCAAAAAATAGTCCTAGTTTCCACAGTATTGATGGAGGCTTTAATTATTTTTATGGATGAACAAGTTCAATCAATGAAGATGATATAGGAACTTTGGGTGTTAACTGCAATACCCTACGTGGCTCAGACAGTAAACAATCTCTCTGCAATGCAGGAGACTCGGGTTCGATCCCTAGGTTGGGAAGATACCCTGGAGAAGGAAATGGCTACCCACTCCAATACACTTGCCTGGAGATTTCCAAGGACAGAGGAGCCTGGTGAGCAACATGACTGAGCGACTAACACTTTCGTGTGAACTTTGCAAGGTTCCAAAACAACCTTTATAAGCAGAATTTCACTTACCTTGCAAATGCTTTACTAATACTGACTTGCATGCACTGTTATCTATGGATCTAAGTGCTTTAAAAAAAAAAAAGACATTTTTATAACAGTTGTAGGTTTACAACAAAATTGAGAGAAAGTTAGAGGTTTCCCATATACTTCCTGTTCCCACACATGTGTAGCCTCCCCAATTATTAACATTACTCACCAGAATGGCACATTTTTAAACCAAGGGTAAACCTACCTCAAAATCACCCAAAGGCCACAGTTTACCTTAGAGTTCACCCTTGGTATTGTACATTCTATGCATTTGGACAAATATATAATGACATATATCCATCATTATGGTATCATACAAAATATCTTCAATGCCCCCCAAAAAACCTTTTGTGTTCTGCTTAATCATCTCTCCTCTAACCCCTTGCCTTTTAGTGACTCTGGCAACCCCTGATCTTTTCACTGTCTCCATAGTTTTGTCTTTTCCAGAAAGTCATATAGTTGAACTTAGGTAACCTTTTCAGATTGGCTTCTTTCACTTAGTAATATACATTGAAGTTTTCTCATACCTTATGGCTTGATAATATTTCTTTCTTTAGCACTGAATAATATTCCATTATTTGGCTGTACCACAGCTTATTTACTCATTCACCTACTGAAGGTCATCTTGGCTGCTTCCAAGTTTTGGCAATTATGAAAAAAGCTGCCATAATCATCTGTGTTTTGGTGTGGACTTTGGTTTTCTATACTCCTTTGGATAAATAACAAAGAGTGTGACTGCAGGACCGTATCTTAAGAGTACGTTTAGTTTTGTAAGAACTGCCAAACAGTCTTCTAAAACGACTTGCCTTCCCAGCAGCAGTAAATGAGAAGGTCTCTGTTGCTCCACATTCTCATCAACATTTGGTGGTGTTGGTGTTCCAGATTCTGGCCATTCTAATAGGTATATGGTAGTACCTCGATTTATTTCTCATTTCCCTGATGACATTTCATGTGGAGCATCTTTTCATGTGCTTATTTGCCATCTGTATTTCTTCTCTGGTGAGGCATCTGTTAATCTGGCTCATGTTTTAATCCGGTTATTTGTTTTTTACTGTTGAGTTTTAAGAATTTACTTCATAGTTTAAACAATGGTTCTTTACCAGGCTTCTCTTGTGCAAATATTTTCTTTTAGCCTATGGCTTGTCTTGTCACTCTCTTCACAGTGTCTATTACAGAGCAGACATTTTAATTTTAATGACGTCTAGCTCTTCAATATTTCTTTCATGAGTAGTGCCTTTGGTGTTGCAACTAAAAAGGACATCCCTAAGCTGATGGTCATCTAGCTTTTCTCCTAAGTATCTTCTATCAGTTTAATAATCTTGCATTTTGAAGTTATGTCTGTGATCTACTCACCTTAACCATAGTCCTAAGAAGGTAGCAAGAAAAAAAACAAACAAAACCTAGTTCTGAGTCATGGACCAAAGCTGACTGTGTTACAGCATAAGCCGCTTGAAGTGTTAGCCGTGATTAGCCATGCAAATTCTTAATAGGACTACAATTATTAGGCATAATAAGATTATTAATATCAGGTTTTAAATCAGCTATAATATAACTGAGTCTTTCCACATAGATAGGTGAGGACAAAATGGACCTGAGATACTTTTTTGATGTTATTGCTTTGAACTCATTAAATCCTAAAAGTGAGTATTTTAAAACTATATCTAAACTATAAATAATTAATAATTTACTTCTGCTTCTAAAAATTTGACTCAATGGAACCACAAGAAGGAACACTTTTACTCTAAAAGTGACAAATTAAGTCTTGATTTGTTGCTGTGGACATAGTATATTACTTTCAGTGATAAAAAATACACGCTA
>ML661908.1:6568680-6666305 GCA_007570785.1 Antilocapra americana
GCTTTGGTTTTTCCAGTAGTCATGTATGGATGTGAGAGTTGGATGGTAAAGAAAGTTAAGTGCCAAAGAACTGATGCTTTTGAACTGTGGTATTGGAGAAGACTCTTGAGAGTCCCTTGGACTGCAAGATCCAACCAGTTCATCCTAAAGGAGATCAGTCCTGGATGTTCATTGGAGGGACTGATGTTGAAGCTGAAACTCCAATACTTTGGACACCTCATGCGAAGAGCTGACTCACTGGAAAAGACCTTGATGCTGGGAGGGGGTGGGGGCAGGAGGAGAAGGGGATGAAAAAGGATGAGATAGCTGGATGGAATCACCAACTCGATGAACATGGGTTTGGGTGGACTCCGGGAGTTGGTAATGGGCAGAGAGGCCTGGGGTGCTGCAGTTCATGGGGTTGCAAAGAGTGGGACATACTGAGCGTCTGTACTGAAATGAACTGAATGATATGCATGGATTTAAGTCTACCATTTCAATATCTGCATTCTATTAGACTCTTTTGCCCTTTTTATTTCCTACTTATTTTCTGTCTTTAGAGTGGATCACATGCCTAAATACAGAATGCAAAACCATAGAACTCCTAGGAGATAACACAGGAGAAACCTAGATGACCTTGGGTTTGGTGATGTTTTTTACATACAACACTGAAGGCACAGTTCATGAAAGAAGTAATTGATAAGCTGGACCTCATTAAGCCTTGTGCTGTATAAAAGACACTGTCAAGAGAATAAAACAAGGCACAGACTGGGAGAAAATATTTTCAAAAGATGCATCGGATAACTGCTATTCAAAATACACAACAAATTCTTAAAACACAGATTAAAAACTAGGCCTGAACAAACACCATATCAGAAAAGACAAACAAATGGTAAATAAGTATATGAAAAGATGCCAACATGAAATGTCATCAGGGAAATGAAAATCAAGACAAGATATCACTACACATCTATTAGAAAGGCCAAAATTCGGCACACTGAGAACACCAAATGTGAGTGAGGACCTGGAGCAATGGGAACTCTCTAATTCCTTGCTAGAGGAAATGCAAATGGTCCAGCCACTTTGGAAGACAATTTGGCAATTTATTACAAAACTAAACATATTCTTCCACATGATCCAGCAATTATAATCTTTGGCATGTACCCAAAGTGCTTCCCTGGCGGCTCAGTGGTAAACAATCTGCCTGCAATGTAGGAGACTGCCTGAAATACAGGAGACCAGTTTGATCCCTGGGTCAGGAAGTTCCTCTGGAGAAGGAAATGGTAACCCACTCCAGTATTCTTGCCTGGAAAATCCCATGGACAGATGAGCCTAGCAGTACAGTCCATAGGGTCACAAAGAGCCCTATACGACTGACTGACTAAACCAATTCAATTGAAGCAAGTTGAAAACTGATGTTTACAGAAAAACAGATGTTTACAGCAGCTTTACTCATAATTTCCCAAACTTGGAAGCAACTAAGATGCCCTTCAATAGGTGAAAAACATGAAAGTGAAAGAGGAGTGAAAAAGTTGGCTTAAAATTCATCATTCAGAAAACTAAGATCTTGGCATCCAGCCCCATCACTTCATGGGAAATAGATGGGGAAACAGTGGAAACAGTGAGAGACTTTATTTTTCTGGGCTCCAAAATCACTGTAGATGGTGATTCCAGCCATGAAATTAAAAGATGCTTATTCCTTGGAAGGACAGTTATGGCCAACCTAGACAGCATATTAAAAAGCAGAGAGATTACTTTGCCAACAAAGGTTCGTGTAGTCAAGGCTTTGGTTTTTCCAGTAGTCATGTATGGATGTGAGAGTTGGACAGTAAAGAAAGCTGAGCACTGAAGAATTGATGCTTTTAAACAGTGGTACTGGAGAATACTCTTGAGAGTCCCTTGGACTGCAAGGAGATCAAACCAGTCAATCCTAAAGGAAATCAGTCCTGAATATTCATTGGAAGGACTGATGCTGAAGCTGAAACTCCAGTACTCTGGCCACCTGATTTGAAGAACTAACTTATTGGAAAAGACCCTGATGCTGGGAAAGAAGGCAGGAAGAGAAGGAGATGACAGAGGATGAGATGGTTGGATGGTATCACCAACTCAATTGACAGGAGTTTGAGTAAACTCTGGGAGTTGGTGATGGACAGGGAAGCATGCTGCAGTCTGTGAGGTCACAAAGTCGGACATGACTGAGCAACTGAACTGAACTGACATGATATCCAGACAATGGAATATTATTTAGTAATAAAAAGATAAATATAAAAAATGAGCTATCGAGCCATGAAATGACACAAGGAACCTTAAATGCAATTATTAAGTGAACGAAGCCAATCTGAAAAGACTACAAACTACATGATTCTAACTATATGACAGTCTGGAAAAGGTAAAACCATGGAGACAGTAGAACCATTTTTAAAAAAGATTGGGCTTCCCTGGTGGCTCAGATGTAACGAATCTGCCTGCAAGGCAGGAGACCCAGGTTTGATCCCTGGGTTGGGAAGATTCCCTGTAGAAGGGACTGGCAGCCCACTCCAGTATTCTTGCCTGGGAAATCCCATGGTCAGAGGAGCCTGGTGGGCTACAGTCCATGAGGTCACATAGAGTTGGACATGACTGAGCGACTTTCAGGGCTTCCCTGGTTGCTCAGAAGGTAAAAAGATAGGGAGTAGAGTTCAAAAGACATAGACTCATATTCTATTCTGTCTCTTATCACTAGCTATATAAAATTATACAAGTTATTTAAATTTTCTGAAATTCTGTAAAATACGTTACTATGAGAATTTAAATGGGATAGCTTATTAAAAGTGCTTGAACAATACCAAGCAATCAATAAATAGCAACAGATTTAACAATACTGAACAGTTCTCCTCGTCTTTTTGTTACCATGTTATCTAGCTATCTGAATCGTTCTTACCTTGCCTTCAGTTTACCTTTCTGCCTTTGTTTCCTTGGGTTTTTCACCTAGGACAGGCTTTCTAGTTGTGCAGTCATTTCTGTGGCTGACCTCAGTAAGTGAATGGATTAGTTAACTGTGTAAGTTGTAGGCTGTACTGTAACAAGTTAAATGTGTTTTGTTCCTGCTCCCTAATAGCTCCGAAAGCACTCTTGAGTTTTTCCTGTCCTTTAAATTTGGAGCTCAAACTGAACAAAATTTAGGCAAGAGTAACCAGCAGTAAAGATGCTTTACATAATGTCTATTATCACAAAATGCTACTTGCAGCACTCATCGTTTGCTAAAAACTTCTTAAATGCTCTAGTTTCCCCTGAAAGTGCTTAGATTTGGCAAATAACATGTTTGTAAACCTTGAACTAAAAATTACTGACTATTGCTTAATGCTTTGTATTTGAAGGTTTGTGTTGCATGCTTTGCATTTTGCTTCCCAATTTTTTCGTCAGTGACTCATAACTTGTCTCTATTTTCCTCTCTCTTATCTTTAGTTCCTTTCTTCTAAAATGTACATAAAGACAGACAGTAGACAGGGGAAAAAAGGCATTTGGGGGTAAGTGTTTGGAATACTTCTTTCACTCAGACATGGCCTAAAACAACCAAACACATTTATTTGATTTAAAAAAATGTAAAACTCCAAAACTATTTTAATTTTTTCTTTTTTAAAATTAATTTATTTATTTTAATTGAAGGTTAATTACTTCACAATATTGTAGTGGTTTTTGTCATACATTGACAAAAATCAGCGATGGGTGTACATATGTTCCCCATCCTGAACTCCCTCCCACTTCCCTCCTCATCCCATCCCTTAGGGTCATCCCAGTACACCAGCCCTGAGCACCCTGTCTCATGCAAACAGTAGCATTAATATGAAGATTAAACATGCAAAGTACAAAATGTTTGAAAGAATTAAACATTAGAACAAAAGAATGCTATAACCTAGGTAAAAGATGACCAAGAACTGCACCAAGGCCACAGCTGATTACATTCAGAAGGAAAAAAATAAAGGGCTCGAAAAAGAAATAAATAATAAAAATCTGTGTTTTAAAATTTATCCTCTCAAAAAACTAGTTGTTTTGAGAAAAAAGTTAGTTGTATCAATGATAAATTCTCATCAAGCAATAAGAGAAATTGTTGGGGAAAAAAATGCAGTGTTCTCAAGGCAATGCTGTGGCATTTGCCCCTCAGTGTTATAGTTTATTATAGATAATCTCTAATTTCTTAGATTTTCATCTTTTCATTTCATTTTTTAACCATAATGAAAGTAAAAGTGAAGTTGCTCAGTCATGTCCAACTCTTTGCGACCCCATGGACTGTAGGCTACCAGGCTTCTCTGTCCATGGGATTCTCCAGGCAAGAGTACTGGAATGGGTTGCCATTTCCTTCTCCAGGAGATCTTCCTGACCCAGGGATTGAACCCGGGCCTCCCACATTGTAGGCAGACGCTTTACTGTCTGAGGACCAGGGAAGTCTAACCATAATAGAGTAATAGAATTGAGGACTATTTTTAATACATTAGAGTTAATACAACTAAGATTAAAAAGTCTAAAAGAATCTTTAGTAACCCTATTATGAAAGCTTAAAAAGAGTTTATTGAAATTCAGGATAGGATGTATAATGATGAAAACATCAAAAACTGAGTATCAAGCTCAGTGACGTTCCATCTAAATCTTAACATTAGTAGTCATTTACATCACCCTTTACCACTAAATATACTCATGTCTGCCAAAATAAACTATATGCATTTCATATAACTACTCCGCATGCTAAGTACAGCTAAAAACCCTGGACATTGAATACAATATTAACATAAGAAGTTCTGAAAGGTGGAAAGAAGGCAAACTGACTGGACGCCTTAGGATTAAAGGAATGACTTGGTAATAGCTCCCTGGGTTTTCATTTGGCCTCATATATCACAGATATGAGGAAGGAAGAAAGAAAGCTTAAAATGCCAACAGCTGCAGACAAAAAACAAAACAAAGGACACTCCAGGAAAAGCCTGTTTTCTAATCAAAGGACAGGAAAAGGGCAGCCTCAGACTGAAAATTTTGAGGTGGTAGCTACTCTGCTGAAGTCAAACACTTCAGAAAAAAAACACAATAGCTCCACCACCACCCACACCAGCAGACACTGAGTGGAAAGCCTAAACCTTCACCACTGCTGGGCTGTAACAGGGCCCCAGTCCTCCAGCTGGGCTGGTGTCAGAGAAGGCTGAGTGTGGAGACAGGACTCCATTCCCTCTGCAAAGTAACAACCACATCCTCTGGTGTGAGGGGGGCCCCCTGGGGAGGCCAGACTTGTGCTCCATCTAGGGACCAACACGGCACTCCCCCCCTCACCACTGGGGAAGTGTCAGAGGAGGCCTAGTGGAGAGCTGAGGTTCTTTACCATCACTCAGTAGTAGCGAGGCTGCATCTGTGTGGGAGTAGTGATGAGGCGCTCCTGCTCCGCCCAGCCAGGGGCTTATCAGCAGAAGCCTAGCAGGCAGCCAGGACTCCCACTTCTGACCAGCAGTAACAGGAAGCCCTTATTCCCTCTACCAGTGTCCATGGCGTCTCTGAACTTTCACTACTACGTGGAAATAACAATGATACAGAGTCTTACAACATAATACCCAACATGTCCAGATTCCAACAGAAAATCACTCACCAAAGCAAGAACCAGGATGCTCTCAAACTAAATAAGAACCAACAATCAACATGTGCCAACAGCAAGAAAATGCAGAGGTTAGAATTATCTGATAGGCATTTTAAGGCCATCATCTTAAAAATGTTTCAATGCATAATTAAGGAATGTGCCTGAAACAAATAAATATATTAAAAGTCTCATAAAAGGAATAAAAGATACAAAAAACCAAATGGAAAAGACACAATAACTGAAATTAAAAATTTAGTGGGACATTTCAACAGCAGAATGGAGGGGATAAAGGACAGCAACAGTGAATGTAACTAGAACACTAAAGATTATGCAATATGAAAAACAGAGAGATAACAGACTGAAAAAAGAAATGAAGAGAGCCCCCAGGGACCCATGGAACTCTATCAAAAAAAGATCTATAATTTCTGCCATGAGAGTTCTGGAAGAACAGGAGAAAGAGGGCAGACCTGTAAAAGTTTCAAATAAATTAGAACTGAAAGTTTCCAAATGTAGCAAAAGACATAAGCCTACAGAACTGAGAAGTAAAGAATTTTCAAAATAGGATAAATCCAAAGAAATTAATTCCAGAAAAAACCCACTCCAGTATTCTTGCCTGGAAAATCCCATGGACAGAGAAGCCTGGTAGGCTACAGTCCATGGGGTTGCAAAGAGTAGGACACGACTGAGCAACTTCACTCAAAGACAGCAAAGCTTGAAAGCAGCAAGAAAACAATTCAATCCAAATGACAGTGAATTTCCCATTAGAAATTACGGAGACCAGAAAGGAGTGGCACAGCATTTTTCAACTGAAAAGAACAGTTAACCCAGAAATCTATCCAGCAAAAACATCTTTCAGAGATGAAAGGGAAACAAAGACATTTTCAGATGAAAAAAAATCCCAAAAGACTGCCACAGCCGACCTCTCCTAAAACAATGAATTTAGAAGCTTGAAAGAGAAATGAAACAATAAAAGAGGAAATCTTAGAACATCAGAGAGGAAGAAAGAATATGGTGGAACAAAAATACAGATAAATATAATAGATAGATGGAAATGGCATAGCTGAAGGGCATCAGGTTTCTTTTGAGGTGACGGAAATTTTAAAAATTGACTATGGTAATGGTTACAAGCGCTTCCTCGGTGGCTCAGTGGTAAACAGTCGCCTGCAATGCAGGAGACGTGCGAAACGTGGGTTCAAGACCTATATTCATATTAAAAGCAATTTAATTATGCATTTTAAATGAGTGAATTTTATGTTATGTGAATTATACCTCAATAAAGCTGTTTTAAAAATCAGAATCGTGGTAGCCTGAGAGAAAGGGACAAGAGAACTTTCTAGGCATGAGGCAAAAGTTTTATATCTTGTTCAAGGTCATGGTAACATAGGTATATATATAAAAATTGTCAAAATTAAACAAGCTAAAGCCTTACGAATAATATACCTACAGCTATACTTTAATAAAAATTATTAAGAATCTCAAATTTCTTTCCAAAATGCTTTTACCAGTTTATACGCATACCAATAGTATTTTAGAATTCAGGTAGTCCACATCTTACAAACGGAGAAGGCAATGGCACCCCACTCCAGTACTCTTGCCTGAAAAACCCCATGGACGGAGGAGCCTGGTGGGCTACAGTCCATGGGGTCGCGAAGAGTCGGACACGACTGAGCGACTTCCCTTTCACTTTTCACTTTTATGCATTGGAGAAGGAAATGGCAACCCACTCCAGTGTGCTTGCCTGGAGAATCCCAGGGACAGGGGAGCCTGGTGGGCTGCTGTCTATGGGGTCGCACAGAGTCAGACACGACTGAAGTGACTTAGCAGCAGCAGCAGCACATCTTACAAATTGTAATATTGATAATTGACAGGCCAAATTTGGGGCCTTATTGTGGTCTGATTTATCAATCCCTTACTATTAATGAGGTTGGTCATCATTTCCATATCTTTTTTTATATATAGTTATGTTTTAAAAGGTAAGACTTTTCAAACCATATTCCCAAGGTTCTATGGCTTGTTCAAAATTTTCTTATTGCTTAGTCACTTATGAATATTACAAATACACCCTCTCAAAACTAGTCTAGTCTTCTTTATTGTTATGCTGCATCTCAATAATCTAGAAATTTATGATATAGCCAAGAGTAGTATTTAATCATGCAGTTTGGATACATGTCTGTGTCTTTTAAAATAAATATTTCTATAATGCAAATGCAAAGTAATTTTGTCTCCTATATTATCTTTAATCCTTGTGCAAGTCTATGTATGTATGTGTTCAGAGGTAGGAATCTAATTTTACTGCAAAATTGTTGTAATTTTTTCACATGACTAACATTTTGTTTGTTTCTGCTATGATGGATTATTTCTGGATTCCTTTTTTCTTCTTCATTAATCATTTTTTCTATTTCTATGCCACAGATATAGATTTATAATAAATCTTGATATCTAGAAGAGTAAAAATACCCATTTATTTACATTGCTAGTAAAATAGAAGATAAAATCATGATATTTCTTAGAGAGAATGTTTTATAAAGGTGAGGGCTTTTGTCTTCAAATTCCTGTTGCTTCTTCATTGTGTCAAGTTAGTCACAAGCAAGTTGAAAATATGCATCTTTTTATTTTCCAAAGTAATTTTAAAGGGTGAAAATTATTTGCCCTTAACAACATACACTTTTCCCTTTATGTTCTCCACTCATCTAAACAATGACTATAAAGTCTACCAGTGGCATCCCAAATTTAGTCTCACTTTCAATTTATCATTCAGCTTGTTTCCTAATTGGGCTATTGAAAATTACAGACAGGAAATCAGAGGTTTAGAATACCAACACTTCCACTGCCTTTACTTGAAGAGTCTTTAATTTCTGCCTACGAGTGGTCCTTTTTGACTGGATAGCCTCTGCTGTCTATCCATATTAATTGGTTACAAAGCTGATGGAATGTGGAGAAGGAAATGACAACCCACTCCAGTATTCTTGCCTGGGGAATTCCATGGACATAGGAGCCTGGTGGGCTACAGTCCATGGGGTGGCAAGAGTTGAACGTGACTTAGCAACTAAACTACCATCACCACCTGATGGAATGAGATCTGGAAGAACTGTAGGCCAGACTGAAATAAGACTGAGTACTTGCTTTCTTGAATACATTCAAATATTTGAATATTTGGGGAGTTATCTATACTTACCTATTAATAGCTTGGATGTATCAGCTGTTTTCTGTAGTTCTTTTTGGTTCTCTAGCTGTTTTGGGAACTGACAGTAAACTACACAAATTATGACTACAATATTAATAAAAGTTTAAAAAATGATCCCATAAACCACTGAAATCCAGATATTTAAGACTTACCTCTATTTCTTTTCTTAATTTTTCATGTGTCTTTATTTCTTCCTCAAGAAAACAAGTTTGTTCACTGATGGCTTCTCCTACAGCTGTAATTTCACCCTTCAGTTTTGTAATACCTTCCTATATGTTTATAAATTTAAAATATACATGTCAAACAATGAATTGCCAATATAAATCCAAGATTTTCAGTGTTTCTATAATTTAAGAAGATTAATTATCACATTTAATTTTGATTAATATGATTAGAATGTTACTTCTATAGGTATAAGGAATGAGAAAGCATTATTCAAACAAGTAAACCATAGATTTGAAGATACAGAAGTAAAAACCAAGTGAAACTAAGTCACAAAAGAAAGCGGAAGTCATAGTGGCAACTGTTTGGCAATGGTGTATAGAATTTTTTTTAATTCTTAGCAAGAGATAATAGATATTTTAAGTTTTTATCTCCCAAAGCCTTCAAAGAATATTAAGAGAAAGATGCTTAGGGTGCAATTATTAATTCACATTGTTTGTGTAACAGCATTAAGCACACGAAATAGATTTTAACTGGTCTGGATCCACTAGCCTGGAAGCTAGTCAACATTTTTGTGAGTCACACTTTCTGTAACAAATGGATTAACTGTTCACCTGAATTTGTTGGACTATATATTTTTATTAATCCACAAGGGATTTGGGGATGTTTCTTTTACGCATTTGTACTTTTGGCATAGTTGTTACATAACTCATGCACTTACACAAGTTTTTAAAAGCTGTGAATCCAGTTAGAGGACTCATGGATATTTTACCAAGTTAGTTATCAGTTAATGATAATTTATCACTGAGTAAGTGTACTCAAAAAAAAAGGAATATTAGAAAATGTTTTAATAAGTGATATTTCAAACCTGTGCTTGTCTCATCAGGTTTCCTTCTGGATTTTGGAGATCCAGCTTAAGTTCCTCTTTCATCGTCTTTAGTTTTTTAACAAGGTCTCGTTTCTCACTGAGTTCAGTCATTAATGACCATTTGTTCTCAACCTCTCTAAAACTATCTTTATGTGCTTTTATCTTGGCATAGTATTCATTATATTTTATCATTTGTTCCTCAAAATTTTCTTGGGCTGTTTCTATGTCAGATTTAAGCTTCACATTTTCTGCGTGTAAGGATTTGATTTGATTTTCCAGGTCTCCACACTGAAGTCTGGTATTCTGTATGGCAGCATCTTGCTGATAAATTTGCCTTTCTGTTTCTTTAGTTTCTGCAGAGACAGATGCTATTTGTGTTTCAAGCTCATGAAGTTCATTCTGTAAGATATTTCAACATTATTGTTATTAATTCATGATATTCAACATGAAAGTAAAGCCATTGTTTTGATCCACAGTGTGTGAAGAAAAATCACTTGACATAAAAAATATTTTTTATCAAATACAGAAAAATTGATATGTAATAGAGGAGACATGTAATAAAGTAATGAAATTATTTTATAATCAGAGGGAGCCCAGAGTTACATATTTCTTATTTTTTAATGTTCATCTAATTCTCAGTATTAAAATTTTATCATTTGTCTTGACATTTTATATATAAAAAATACTTTACAATAATTTTAACAATATATCTATGGGCATCAGAAGTACAAACTAAAGAAAAATTTATGATAAAAATGATAAAACTCTGAGTTAAAAGAACAAAAGACCTAAGTTCTAGTGCCCTTACTGCTCTTTACTAGTTTGGGTGATTATCCATGCTGTGCTCAGTCACTTAGTCATGTCTGACTCTTTGTGACCCCTTGGACTGTAGCCCACCAGGCTCCTCTGGCCATGGAGATTCTACAGCAAGAATACTGGAGTGGATTGCCATGCCCTCCTCCAGGGATCAAACCCAGGTCTCCTGCATTTCAAGCAAGTTCTTTACTGTCTGAGGCACCAGGGAAGCCCACAATCAAACAGCAAACTTAATTATCCTATTCAACCCTCATTTTCTTCAAGTGAGATATATACCTGTAAGATAAGTATGAAGGTATATTTATCTTTGCTTCCCATGTGATGCAGTGGTAAAGAATCTGCCTGCCAATGTACGAGGTTCAGGAAACACAGGTTTGATTCCTGGGTCAGGAAGATCTCCTGGAGAGGGAAATGACAACCCACTTCCAGGATCTTGTCTGGAAAATCCCATGGACAGAGGAGCCTGGTGGGCTACAGTCCACAGGGTTGCAAAGAGTTGGACATTACAGAGCACACATAGCTCTTACCTCTCTGGGGCATGTGGCATTTCTAACCAGCTGTTGAAAACCTACCCAACACTCTACTCTGCTTCTCCTCAGATACCTCTGAGCATTCCTTCTCTTGTCTCATTGGTTCCTTCAAATATAGGTTTTCCTCAGGGTGCGGTCATCATAATTTTCTTCTCTCATTCTATCTATACTCCTTGGATAATCTTACACATACTTAGATCTTGAGATACATATAAACTGTTGAGTCACAGAATGCAAGAGGCTATTAAGTCCTATGCCCAGCTACCACTGGGCATCTCAATTCATTGTCCAAAAATCAGACTACGCCTCCCCTCCCATGGCCCATCCTGTTCTCCCTTATATCAGTTGCCAATTGTCAGGACCACAAAAATTCTGTAACACACTAGTGTTTACTGCTAGCAACTGGTATGGACCTAAGAGAAGCAGAAGATATTAAGAAGAGGTGGCAGGAATACACAGAACTGTACAAAAAAGATCTTCATGACCCAGATAATCACGATGGTGTGATCACTCACCTAGAGCTAGACATCTTGGAATGTGAAGTCAAGTGGGCCTTAGAATGCATCACTACGAACAAAGCTGGTGTGGAGGTGATGGAATTCCAGTTGAGCTACTTCAAATCTTGAATGATGATGCTGTGAAAGTGCTGCACTCAATATGCCAGCAAATTTGGAAAACCCAGCAATGGCCACAGGACTGGAAAAGGTCAGTTTTCATTCCAATCCCAAAGAAAGGCAATGCCAAGGAATGCTTTAACTACTGCACAATTGCATTCATCTCACACGCTAGTAAAGTAATGCTCAAAATTCTCCAAGCCAGGCTTCAGCAATACGTGAACTGTGAACTTCCAGATGTTCAAGCTGGTTTTAGAAAAGGCAGAGGAACCAGACATCAAATTGCCAACATCCAGTGGATCATTGAAAAAGCAAGAGAGTTCCAGAAAAACATCTATTTCTGCTTTATTGACTATGCCTTTGACTGTGTGGGTCACAATAAACTGTGGAAAATTCTGAAAGAGATAGGAATACCAGATCATCTGACCTGCCTGTTGAGAGACCTATATGCAGGTCAGGAAGTGACAGTTAGAACTGGACATGGAACAACGGCCTGGTTCTGAATAGGAAAAGGAGTATGTCAAGGCTGTATATTGTCACCCTGCTTATTTAACTTATATGCAGAGTACATCATGAGAAATGCTGGGCTGGATGGAGCACATGCAGCAATCAAGATTGCTGAGAGAAATATCAATAACCTCAGGAATGCAGATGACACCACCCTTATGGCAGAAAGTGAAGAAGAACTAAAAAGCCTCTTGATGAAAGTGAAAGAGGAGAGGGACAAAGTTGGCTTAAAGCTCAACATTCAGAAAATTAAGATCATGGCATCTGGTCCCATCACTTCATGGGAAATAGATGAGGAAACATTGGGAACAGTGTCAGACTTTATTTTTGGGGGCTCCAAAATCACTGCAGATGGTGACTGCAGCCATGAAATTAAAAGATGCTTACTCCTTGGAAGGAAAGTTATGACTAACCTAGACAGTATACTAAAAGGCAGAGGCATTACTTTGTCAACAAAGGTCTGTCTCGTCAAGGCTATGGTTTTTCCAGTGGTCAAGTATGGATGTGAGAGTTGAACAGTGAAGAAAGCTGAGTGCCGAAGAATTGATGCTTTTGAACTGTGGTGTTGGAGAAGACTGTTGAGAGTCCCTTGGACTGCAAGGAGATCCAACTGGTCCATCCTAAAGGAGATCAGTCGTGGATGTTCACTGGAGGGACTGGTGTTGAAACTGAAACTCCAATCCTTTGGCCACCTGATTCAAAGAGTTGACTCACTGGAAAAGACCCTGATGCTGGGAAGGATTGTGGGCAGGAGAAGGGGACGACAGAGGATGAAATAGCTGGATGGCATCACCGACTCCATGGAGATGGATTTGGGTGGACTCAGGGAGTTGGTGATGGACAGGGAGGACTGTCATGCTGCTATTAATGATGTCACAAAGAGTCAGACACGACTGAGTGACTGAACTAACTGAACTGAGTTGGTTCTGTTAACTTCGGGTGGATTTGTTCAAATGTCTGGAGATTGGAGGTCTGTAAAATGGTTTAAGTTGGCTTCAACTGGGCTGACTGGGATGTCTTGGATTTGCTTCATGTGTATCTTATCCTTCAGTGGGCCAGGTCAGGCATGTCCTTTTCATGATTATAGTAGATACAAAGAATGGAAGCCAGTTACATAAAATCTTTTTCAAACTTCTGTTAGAATAACATCTGCTAACATGCCATCTGGTCACATGATCAAACTTCTCAGGGGAGGGGTAGAAAGTATGTCCACCCACTATGGGAGGTCATTATAATGATAAGTGGTAAAGGGTGTGGATATGCACAAGGATGAATATTTGGGACCAAAAATGCAAATTACCATACCTCCATATAGTTAATAGTATTCCTTTGGGAGCCATATTTAATTTCTCACTTCTGTTTATATTTAGCATTAGTTGCTCAGTTGTGTTTGACTCTTTGTGACCCCGTGAACTATAGCCCACTAGGCTCCTCTGTCCACGGAATTCTCCAGGCCAGAATACTGGAGTGGGTAGATGTTCCCTTCTCCAGAGGAATCTTCCTGACCCAGGGATCAAACCTGAGTCTCCTGCATTGCAGGCAGATTCTCCACTGTCTGAGCCGTCACGGAAGTCCTCTTTAATTATTCATCAAATTCTGTAGATTTTCCCACCAGTACACCTCTAGGCCTTTACTCTTCTTCTATCTAGTATGGTCATCCTCTTTAAATAAATGTATAATTATGGGAGGGAAACACTTCACTAAGAAGGCAGACCCAGCCTATCCTTTTCTTGACAGAGACAGGAGAGGGAAGTACACTGAAAGATACAACATGCTGATGAACTTCAATCTTTATCTCCAGTTTTGATATTTAAAATGCCCATTTGACATTCTATTTGGATATCTAACAGCCATCTCAATATACATGTTCAGAAGAGAGCTTTTAATTTGCAAGCCCAATATGCTCCTCTTTCAGCCTTTCTGATTTCAATGAACTTTCCACCTCCGATACTAAAATACCTAGAAGCCATTCTTGATTCATCCCTTTATCTTATCCCCACAACCTATTTAACAGCAAATTTTATGCCTGGGTCTCTAAAATAAAATCCCAACTCACTTCTGACCAATCTTTGTAGCATGGCCCAGCTCTTAACTGATCTCCCTGTTTCCATGCTTCTTCCTCTCCCTCAATTAGAACTTCCAACACTGTTCTTCAAAGTTGTTCCAGTTATATAGGTTCTTTGCATTTCCATAGGTCTTTTAGAATCAGTCTGTCAAGTTCTCTAAAGAAGCCTGCTGGAATTTTGAGTAGAACTGCTTTTAAAACAATAGATAAACCTGACGTGTTAGCAATACTGAATCTTATGATTCATGAAAATGGTATATCTCTCTATTTTGGTCTTTAATTTCTCTCAACAGTGTGTTGCAGTTTTCAGTACACAGGTCTTACATCTTGTCTTAGTTTGCTACAGCATAGCCATAACAAAATATCATAGGCTTAGTGGCTAAAACAACACAAATGTATCTCTCACCGTTCTGTAGGCTGGACAGAGTGTTAGCATAGTCAGGTTCTAGTGAGAACTCTTCCTGGCTTGCAGAGGGCCAACTTCTCACTGTGTCATCACATGACAAAGAGCAAGCTCTCTGGGATCTTCTCTTCTAAGGGCACTAACCCTAACACCAGGATCCACCCTCATGACATCCTCTAAGCCTAACTACCTGACAGACACCTCATCTCCAAACACAATCACATGGGTTTTTAAGGCTTCAGCATATGAATTTGGGGGGTGATACAAACATTCAGTCTATAATACTTTTGTTAAATTTTACCCCTATTTCATAATTTTGATGCCACTGTAAATGATAATGCTTTTTAAATTTTAATTTCTGATTGTTTCTTTCAAAATGTAGAAATACATTTATAATTAATCTTATCTTGCAACCTTTCTAAACTCCCTTATTAGCCCTGAAAAAGTGAAAGTGAAAGTCACTCAGTCATCTCTGACTCTTTGCGACCCCATGGACTATACAGTCCATGGAATTCTCCAGGCCAGAACACTGGAATGGGTAGCCTTTCCCTTCTCCAGGGGATCTTCCTAACCCAGGGATTGAACCCAGGTCTCTCGCATTGCAGGTGGATTCTTATTAGTCCTAACAGATTTTAAAATAATAGATTCCTTAGGATTTACCCCCCAAAATCATGCTATATGTGAATAAAAGCAGTTTTACTCTTTCCTTTCCAATCAGGATACCTTTTATTTCTTTTTCTGTGAAGGAGTGACTTAAATTATCGGTACCACAGAATGAACAGAAGAGAAAAGACATATGCTTGCCTCATCCCTGATCTTAGGAGAAAAATATTCAGTCTTCCACTATTACGTATGTTGCCTGTAGGATTTATGTGGATGCCCCTTTTAGTTGGCTAGAACTTTCTTCTATTCTTAATTTGCTGGTAGTTTTTATCTTAAATTGATATTGGATTATTACAAGTATTTTTCATGGATCTAGGAATCTCTTTCTAAAACATAAGCTTAATCATTCACTCTTTTGAAGTCTATCAAAACCCTCTCATCAACTGTAAAATAAAGTTTAAGCTTCTTTTCATGCTATACATCTCTTATTGCTTCTCAAAATACACTCTATGTTATTCCACAACCAAACTACTTTTAGCTCTATGAATGTACGAATGTTATTTCAGGCCTCTGAATTTTCTCAGTTTTTTTTTTTTTGCCTAGAATATCACATCCCTAT
The DNA here is from genome assembly GCA_007570785.1 of Antilocapra americana. NCBI lineage: Eukaryota > Metazoa > Chordata > Mammalia > Artiodactyla > Antilocapridae > Antilocapra > Antilocapra americana. The sequence continues at coordinate 6,584,621 of ML661908.1, forward strand.
TTCCTTTTTACCCTCAAACCAATCCAATACACCAATCATTCTAGTGAACTCCAGCTATTCTTTAAAACTCAACTGATCACTCCTTTTTCAACATTAAATCTGTGTTTATGTCTCTATTGTTGACATACTTCCCTGCATGTAATTATTTGTTTAGTTATTTGTCTCCCTCTTCAACAGATGGTGACTTCTCTGGTGGCTCAGATGGTAAAAGAAAACACTTGCAATGCAGGAGACCCAGATTCCATCTCTGGGTCAGGAAGATCCCCTGGAGAAGGGAATGGCAACCGACTCCAGTATTCTTGCCTGGAGAATTCCATGGACAGAGGAGCCTGGTGGGCTAAATTTCATGGGGTCACGAAGAGTCCAATATGACTGACTTACACTTTCATTTTCATTTTCATTTTCAACAGATGGCGAGTAGCTTAAGAGTGAGGACAATGTTCAGCAACATGCTTAACAGAAATTAGGTTCTCAATGTAAATGAAGTGACATCTCTAAAACTCTTTGAAGATTGACAAGTTTTACGGAATGATTCTTTATAGAAATCTAAGACATTATTATTTTTATATTATATCCTACTGTCAACATATATTCTTTTCTAAAAGTGATTCAGTTCAGTTCAGTTCAGAACAGTTGTATCTGACTCTTTACAACCCCATGGACCACAGCACGCCAGGCCTCCCTGTCCATCACCAATTCCTGGAGCTTGCTCAAACTCATATCCATTGAGTCAGTGATACCATCCAATCATCTCATCCTCTGCCATCCCTTTCCCCTCTTATCTTCAACCTTTCCCAGCATCAGGGTCTTTTCCAATGAGTCAGCTCTTTGCATCAGGTGGTCAAAGGATTGGAGCTTCAGCTTTAGCATCAGTCCTTCCAGTGAATATTCAGGACTGATTTCCTTTAGGATTGATTGGTTGAATTTCCTTGCAGTCCAAGGGACTCCCAACAGTCTCCTCCAACACCATAGTTCAAAAGCATCAATTCTTCCATGCTCAGCTTTCTTTATAGTCCAACTCTCACATCCATACATGACTACTGGAAAAACCATAGCTTTCACTAGACAGACCTTTGTCAGCAAAGTAATGTCTCTGCTTTTTAATATGCTGCTGAGATTGGTCATTGCTTTTCTTCCAAGGAGCAAGCGTCTTTTAATTTCATGCAATGCAAATATTTACAAGAAATCTATACTACCACATAGTATAATTATTATCATATCTGTTGATTCATTAATGCCTAAAACCATATTCAAACTCTGGTCCTACACTGCCCACCACGGTCCCAGCAACGATACCTTAAGTAATGTTTACAAGTATTCTTTCATTTAATTATCATGAAAACCTTACAGATAGATCCTATTATTATCTCCATTTTACAAATGAGAAAACAGAAGCACGGAAAGATTAAATCAAGGAGCTGGAAGTAGCAAATCATCTCCTGGCAATTCAGATCTAGAGTATATTCTCATATTCTTCTCATGTCAATGATACATTTAATAAAAAATCTTTAAAAAGTAAAAACACTGTTTTCATTTTTCCTTCTTCAGCTTTATTAACAGAATAATTATGTCTATGCTGAATACAAAAACAAGTATGGCTTTCAGATTCCTGCAATGGAATTATGAACATATTTTGAAATTAAAGTGTTAGTTGCTCAGTCATGTCCAATTTTTTGTGAGCCTGTGGACTATAGCCCGCCAGGCTCCTCTGTCCATGGGATTCTCCAGGCAAGAATATTGAAGTGGGTTGCATTTCCCTCTCCAGGGAAAATTTAAGGAACACAGAAATGTTCCTTATCTACCTGAAATGTTTCTTATCTACCTGAAATATTTACTGGCAACTAGCAATTTCTAAACCCCATCTTTAAAAACACTGATTTAGAAACTTAACCTGCCTTCAATTCACCATTTTAGGGAAAACCATCAAATAAATTTAAAATAATTCTATGTGACCATTGTGTTTTATATGCTTATCTATAGTACAATGACACTGTTGAATCTCTGCACAATGAGTATGTAAAATGTTCCACAAAACTGGAATATTCATGTAGATTTTACTTAAGGATGTTATGTGTGCTTACTAACTCAGTCGTGTCTGACTCTTTGTGACCCCATGGACTACAGCCTACCAGGCTCCTCTGTCCCTGGGAATTCTCCAGTGAAGAATACTGGAATGGGTTGGTATGCCCTCCTCCAAAGGATCTTCCCAACCTAGGGATTGAACCCAGGTCTCCTGAATTGCAGGTGGATTATTTACTAAGACACCAGTGAAGCCCTTACTTAAGGACACCAGAATAATTTAGAAGGTATAAATATGAACATTAGAAATGTCATATTTCTTCCTCAGAAGTTATTAAGTTCGCTTAATAATTTCCCTCTTACTAATAAAGTTTTGAAGAACATGAAAACTCATTTATAAGATTTTATGAAATAGGTTACCTGCAAATGGAACAGAACTTTTCTGTTTTTTTCTATTTCTGATGTTTGTGATTGTTGTTGCTTTGCAACTTGTTCTACAGCATCGGTTAATGAAGATGTGTCTTGTTTAGCCAAAGCTAGACAAAAAGAATAAAGTACATAGTAAAAATCTAAATGCAAACATCCTAAGAAACTTATGTTTTGTCACCCAAAATAATGAAAATTGTGATGTTTTCTCATTAATAAACTAAATTTAGGGTTGATATTCTTCCCTTTCTGACTATAAACAAAGCTAAAATTAAAGGCCATGATCATAGACAATTCAAAGTCACCTACTGCAAATCTACACCTGTTCGTTTATAGAACAGTATAAATATTTTGATTGTCCTAAAATTTTTTATCCAGACCATCTGCACATATACTATAATTATAGTGCTACCATAACAACTATTTCTCAATTACAGTTGATGAATTTTCATTATAGGCCTGCATTTTCAGGTTATGTCTTTTCTAAACACTCTAGAAGCTTCCTCTTGGCAGCTTTCCTCTATTCTAATTTGCTACTAATTTTAACCCAATTTTCCTATCACACTACTTTTTCCGTTACTGCTTATCTTTCAGCTCTATGTTTATGAAAAGTGATTCATTACCTTCTTTGGGAACTCCTTGACTCTTCCTTCCGTTTTCTGACATTCTTGTGTCTCTTTCCACCTTTTCAGTTCACCTTTTCTCATACAAAATAATCAGTGCTGATAATCTTTCACTTTTTTTTCATGTTATGTATTAGTGATCCTGAAAGTAAATTAACTGTCAAATGTGTCACAGGGATGGCAATGACATTCATCATCAGTTCCAAGAATTAAAATACAATGATTGAGTGAGAGATTGGGGAAGAAAGTAGAACTCTCTGTGGATCTTGCTTGTCCTGCTTTTTAGCTGTTATGACCCTGAGAAGTTTCTTAATTTATTTGATCACCAGTGTCCTCGTCTGTAAAACTCATAGGGCTTGTGTAATAATGAATGTGGGCTTCCCCACGTGGCGCTGCTGCTGCTGCTGTTGCTAAGTCACTTCAGTCCTACCCGACTCTGTGGGACCCTATAGACTGCAGCCCACCAGGCTCCCCTGTCCTTGGGATTCTCCAGGCAAGAACACTGGAATGGGTTGCCATTTTCTTCTCTAATGCATTTAAGTGAAAAGCGAAAGTGAAGTCGCTCAGTCGTGTCCGACTTTTCGCGACCCCATGGACTGCAGCCTACCAGGCTCCTCCGTCCATGGGATTTTCCAGGCAAGAGTCCTGGAGTGGGGTGCCATTGTCTTCTCCGCCAGGTGGCGCTAGTGGTAAAGAATTCAACGGCCAATGCGGGAACCACAAGAGATGGAGGTTCCCAGAGACTTGGGAATGTGAGTTCCCAGACGTGGGTCAAGAAGATCCCTGTAGTAGTAAATGGCAACCCACTTCAGTATTCTTGTTTGGAAAATTTCCTGGTCAGAGGAGCCTGGTGGACTACTGTTCATGGGGCCACAATGAATTGGACAAGACTGATCACACAATAATGAATGTATGTAACATATTCAACACAGTATCGGACATCTATTTTAAGTAAATAATTATTATGGATTAGTAGCTGGTACCTCCAGTGCTATTGTGAAGTGTATTCTAAAACTACAACCAGAATCTGTGAAAAACAGTAACAAGATGGATCAGCAACTTCTGCCACGGGCACAGGATGCAGGGAATATGGCACTCCTGTCCAGTGGCAGACAGGGTGAGCCTTATACAGGTTTGAAATCACCAACCTCCTCTATACTTAGGAGAAACTAATGAGATGAAGGGGTAGATGTTTTTCTCTTGAAAGGTGAAAACCGAGTTCTTTCCTCTACCAGTGAATGAATGCAATGAATGAATGCTGAGTCGGCAGAATTAAAGACATTGCCAGTTTTTGGAAAAAGCATATCTGATTTTGCCTGTCCATTCCTGTACAGAAGAAATCACACAATGCTGCATGATTAATAAAAGGAATGTAATGCTTCTGCTTAACATTTGAACATATGGATTTTTCTTTTTAGATGACATCTTTTTAAAAAAATCTTAGTTGAATTTTTATAGAACTTGTGAATCTTTCCAAATCATACTAAAGTCATGATAAACTTTGCCAGCCAAGAGAAGTAAAATATTATCATAACAGTAAGGCATGTATATAAGGAAGCTTCCACAAGGAAATCTGAAAAAACCCTAAATATCTTTCCTAAAGATTGGTTAAATATTGATACAGAGTACTTATATACTAGTTACAAGAGTTTTTAAAAAACAAAATTTTAAAAGATGGCAATGTGATAGAAACAACAAAGTTAAATCACTTCCTAAGTCAGGAAACTCAAATCTATCCAGAAATATCTTATCAAGCTAAAGAAGTCCTGAGAGAAATACTCAATGGTGTCATTATCACCTCCAAGAATCTATGATTCTTTCCTGTTTATTCACATTACTTCCTTTCTTCAAACCTCACTTCCCATCTGCCTCCTCCAGGAAGTCTTCCCTGATATTGAGTCCATTCACTCTGTTCATGCCATTACTCTATGTCTTTTCTGCCCCTAGATCAATGCCAATGAATCCAAGCTCTCTAGCTCTTTTGTATGGGTTTCATGGTTACAGATGTTATTCTTAGTGTTACTTATGTTGAAAATGCACACTGTCTACATTTATACTTTCAGTTAGTTCTCTCAATTGATTATAAAGATAAACAACTAAATAGTGCTTTAGTTTTTTGTCCCAGACACTGTTCTAAATGTTTTAGATTTAAAAAAAAAGAAGAAGAACATTATATAGTGCTGATTCTGTGCCATCTGTGAGAACTCTATAAATACTCAATTTATAAATATTAACTCATTTAGCCCTATGAGGTAGATACTACTAAGTCTTGGGGTAAGACTGGGCTAATCCTGAACCAAGGTTGAGCAACTGCTAGTTTATTAGGTAAATTTTTTCCAACCTGAGACTCAGATTCCTTATCGATAGTAGTGGCAGCCTCATTAGATTACTGTGAGGATGAAGTGAAATAATGAATGTATTTAGCAAATTTCTGCCACTCAACTATTTCTATTCCTATTACTGAATTTACATTATTTTATACTGTATTTCCTTATTAGACTATAAGTTCCAGGAAGGCAAATACAGTGTCTTATTCATTTTCATATTCTCTACAAAGTATCTGATGAAGAAACCAAAAAAAAAAATTAGAAATTTAATTAAGTAATTGGTACTTTTTGATCTCTACTCCTGAAGCAGCATACACTGAAGAACTATTGGGTGATATTTCTTCAAACAAGATATTAATGAAAGGATATCTGGTTTAAAATTGAGAAAGTAATCGTTTTTTTCAGATCTCCCTAAAATGGACAAAAAATAAAAATGAAAATAAACTACTGCCATCTACTGATAATTCCTTACAATTGCATAAATCAATGAAAACAAGAGTTTAGAGATTAGACAATATCAGTTATTCTTTCATTCAAGCCACATTTGGGGTACAGATATATACAAAACGTGGGAAATATAAATATGAATTAAGTGACTCTCATTTAAAAAATAAAAACCTTATAATATCTACAGTATTTGATAATAGCCAATTTTAACATGTAAAAAATCATTTAGGAAACACTTTCAACTAAATAACTAGCTTTACAGAAAACAATGCAATGGAAATACTATAATAAACCACCATGTCCTATATTAACTATGTTGTTTAGTCATTAATTCATGCTTGAATCTTGGAAACCCCATAGACTGCAGCATGCCAGGCTTCCCTGTCTTTCACTATCTCCCAGAGGTTGCTCAAATTCACATCCATTGAGTCGGTGATGCCATCCAACCATCTCATCGTCTTCTGCCCTCTTTTCCTTTTGCCTTCAGATATTAACTATAGCCAACGTTTATTAATTACCTGTAAGTATTTTCATATAGTGAGGTCATTCCTGGTGGCTCAGTGGTAAAGAATCCACTGGCCAATGCAGGAGACATGGGTTTGATTCCTGGGTTAGGAAGATCCCCTGGAGGAGGAAACGGCAGCCTGCTCCAGTCTTCTTGCCTGGGAAATTCCATGGATAGAGGAGCCTGGCAGGCTAGTCCATGGGATTGCAAAGAGTCGGACATAACTTAGTGACTAAGCAACAACTTTCACATAGATTATCTGTTGTATCCTTTAGAGCGGTCCTACAGTCTAGACATTATTTTTACCTATATTTTGAAAATGAGGAAACTAAAATTTGGAGAAATCAGGAAATTTGCCAAGGTCCTACATCCAAGGAGGAAGGATGAAATTTGAAGTAATTAGGATCTAAATTAACATTTATTAGGTACTTAATATGTACTTGGGCATTGTAGTAAACAACATTTGTGCACCATTTCATTTGAATTCAAGAGGCAAGTGCCTATAATTGGCCCTTAGGAGGAGATTTTTAAAAAGCCATGTTTCCAGCTTTTGGAAACTCATCATCCGGTACCTCCCTCTAAGTTAATGAGCAAAATAAAGCAAGGCTGTCAAATCCTTCCCCCCACCATCCCAGCCCCAGGGTTTTGAGAGTTTCCGGCTTAAAAGAATTAAGATGCAATCATCCATGTGCACCCATGTCACATAAACATCATTTTTCATCCAGAATGGAAAAAAAAACTCCCAAGTGGACCTGCCAGGTAGTTTTAGTTAAGTTTATAATTTCCTCCCACCTCTTTTAGAACAAATATTTTATGAGAAAACAAGGAGAGAAAAATTGTGTAGATAATTTTCAAATGGATATGAAATTGTTTTTGTTTTCCAAGTGGGAGAGGAAGTTTAATATATCAAGTTGATTTTGACTGGGGAAGCTAAAAAACTAATCTGGGGAAAGATAAAAGTTTTCCTGAAACTGAGACTTAAAAAACATGATGGAATCAGTTCTGGATGACTCAATTCCAACAAATAACTAAAGAGGCATCATGAGAAAAATATAACATATTGCACATATTAGTAAGAATCAATAATACACAATTCAGGTAAAAAAGACTGTTTCTACCACATGTTTTCAAGAGAAGCTATAACATCAGAGTCATCCCAAAAGAATAAGTTCTTTGAATCATTAAAATTAAAAAATTATTATAATATACCTATTATATGGCAGAGTCTTAGAATCTGCTGAAACTAGGGATTAATTCTTTCTCTGGCTAGGCAATGAGACTAAAGTTTCAGGTTGCTGAAAATAGAAAGTAACCAGAGGATTGTTACTGTTCTTTAACTTCCTTTCAGAGAGAATATAGAGAATATTTCTATCTAACTAATTGTTTTTAGCTTTAAGTCAAAGGTGGGATTTCTCTGAATGCGAGTTTGATGTATGAAGCAGGGCACCAAAAGCCAGTGTTCTGTGATAACCTGGAGGAATAGAGTGGAGAGGGAGGTGGGAGGGGGCTTCAGCATGGAGAGGTCCTATGAAGTATTCAAACTGATGTATGGCAAAAACCATCACAATACTGTAATTATACTCCAATTAAAATATATAAATAAATATTTTTAAAGAAAATTGCTGCCTCCATAATTACAAGAGAACACATTTTGTTGTTTTAAGCCATACAGTTTCATCATTTGTTATGGAAACAATTGTTAAGTTTTTCACAAGGAAATTTGTATGTTTTATGTCCATTTCTGGAAGGACTCATAAACTCTAGTGTAAATGGCTTAAAGACAACTGTTACCAGTTTTAAAATTATCAAGATAAGGATTTACATGGTGATGTAACAATTACTGGTGATTTTCCAAAAGGTTCCTCTTAACAGCCAGGCACTATCTCTGTCCCGCAAAGACTTTTTAAGTCTCTATGGGAGAAATAGATGCAAAGTCAAATAATGAAAATGTACAGGTATAATGTGTGTTTTCCGAGTCTAGCTACACTTGGTTCAGTTCAGTTCAGTTCAGTCGATCAGTCGTGTCTGACTCTGCGACCTCATGACCTGCAGCCACTAGGACTCCCTGTCCAACACCAACTCCCAGAGCCCACCCAAACTCATGTCCACTGAGTTGGTGATGCCATCCAACTATGCCATCCTCTGTCATCCCCTTCTCCTCTTGCCCTCAATCTTTCCCAGCATCAGGGTCTTTTCAGATGAGTCAGCTCTTTGAATCAGGTGGCCAAAGTATTGGAGTTTCAGCTTCAACATCAGACCTTCCAATGAACACTAAGGACTAATCTCCTTTAGGATGGACTGGTTGAATCTCCTTGCAGTCCAAGGGACTCTCAAGAGTCTTCTCCAACACCACAGTTCAAAAGCATCAATTCTTCGGTGCTCAGTTTTCTTTATAGTCCAACTCTCACATACATAAATGACTACTGGAAAAACCATAGCCTTGACTAGATGGACCTTTGTTGGCAAAGTAATGTCTCTGCTTTAAATATGCTGTCTAGGTTGGTCATAACTTTCCTTCCAAGAAGTAAGCGTCTTTGAATTTCCTGGCTGCAATCACCATCTGCAGTGATTTTGGAGCCCAGAAAAATAAAGTCTCAGGGAGGGAGGAGGGAGGGGGGTTCTGGAGGGGAAGCATATGTAAACCCATGGTGATATCATGTCATTGTATGGCAAAAACAATAAAAAAAATGAAGATTATTCATCTCTCTGGTAAACTAAAGATACCAACATAATATTTGATTCCCTACAAACTGGAAGCAAAATGAATCAACTGATAGTCAAATAAAATAAAGATTTAAAAATCAAAAAAAGAAAAAGAAAGTCTCTCACCGTTTCCACTGTTTCCCTATCTATTTCCCATGAAGTGATGGGACCAGATGCCATGATCTTCTTAGTTTTCTGAATGTTGAGCTTTAAGCTAACTTTGTCCCTCTCCTCTTTCACTTTCATCAAGAGGCTCTGTAGTTCTTCTTCACTTTCTGCCACAAAGGTGGTGTCATCTGCATATCTGAGGTTATTGATATTTCTCCCAGCAATCTTGATTTCAGCTTGTGCTTCATCTAGCCCAGCGTTTCTCATGATGTACTCTGCAAAGAAGTTAAATAAGTAGGGTGACAATATACAGTCTTGATGTACTCCTTTTCCTATTTGGAGCCAGTCATGTAGTTCCATGTCCACTTCTAACTGTTGCTTCCTGACCTGCATACAGGTTTCTCAAGAGACAGGTCAGGTGGTCTGGTATTCCCATCTCTTTCAGAATTTTCCACAGTTTATTGTGACCCACACAGTCAAAGGCTTTGGCATAGTCAATAAAGCAAAAATAGATGTTTTTCTGGAACTCTCTTGCTCTTTCGATGATCCAGCAGATGTTGGCAATTTGATGTATGGTTCCTCTGCCTTTTCTAAAACCAGCTTGAACATCTGGAAGTTCACAGTTCAGGTATTGCTGAAGCCTGGCTTGGAGAATTTTGAGCATTACTTTGCTAGTGTGTGGGATGAATGCAATTATGTGGTAGTTTGAGCATTCTTTAGCATTGCCTTTCTTTGGGATTGGAATGAAAACTGACCTTTTCCAGGCCTGTGGCCATTACTGAGTTCTGTACTCCAAGGCCAAATTTGCCTGTTACTCCAGGTGTTTCCTGACTTCCTACACTTAACCTCTCACCAATTCAGTTCAGTCGCTCAGTCGTGTCTGACTCTTTGCGACTCCATGAATTGCAGCACGCCAGGTCTCCCTGTCCATCACCAATGGCCAAAGTTTACCCAAACCCATGTCTACTGAGTCGGTGATACCATCCAGCCATCTCATCCTCTGCCATCCCCTTCCTCTCCTGCCCCCAATCCTTCCCAGCATTAGGGACTTTTGCAATGAGTCAACTCTTCGTATGAGGTGGCCAAAGGATTGGAGTTTCAGCTTCAACATCAGTCCTTCCAATGAACACTTAGGACTGATCTCCTTTAGGATGGACTGGTTGGATCTCCTTGCAGCCCAAGGGACTCTCAAGAGTCTTCTCCAACACCACAGTTCAAAAGCATCAATTCTTCAGCGCTCAGCTTTCTTCACAGTCCAACTCTCACATCCATACACGACTACTGGAAAAACCATAGCCTTGATTAGACGTACCTTTGTTGGCAAAGTAATGTCTCTGCTTTTTAATATGCTATCTAGGTTGGTAATATCTTTCCTTCCAAAGAGTCTCACCAATTAACTCATTCTATTTCCTCTTAAGTCATAAGCTGCAAATCCCCACATCATGCTGAATGTGCCTGCTGAATGCCGAAGGGTTAGAAAGGCACTCTCCAACAACTCTGCCTGCCCACTTCTGCTCCTACCAGTGAAAATTGTACATCTGACAATGTCACTTGTGTTTGTTCTAAAACCTGTTTATGCCAGTTGAACCTGTCATTGTGCTTTCACAATTTTATTAAGTAAACCAATGTAATAGTGTGGGGAAAAAAGTTTGTTCTTTAAAAGCTACATTTATATTTTTCAAGACTCAATTAAGGTTTAGTTGTTTGTATGTGTGAGATAACTATAAAAAGATTATAAAGTAATTTGCACTCAGATAGTTTCACAAGTGTCTCCTGTGTTCATGATAAGGCACTTCAGTTGTGTCCAACTCCTTGGGATCCCATGGACTGTACCCTGACAGACTCCTCTGTCCATGGGATTCTCCAGGCAAGAATACTGGAGTGGGTTGCCATTTCTTTCTCTGGGGGATATTCCTGGCCCAAGGATTCGTAGAACCTATGTCTCTCCTGCATTGGCAGGTAGGTTCTTTACCGCTACGCCACCTGGGAAGCCTCATTTTCCTTTTAAAAGAATGAAATTTTGAGAAAGCTTAGCTGATGGTTGGAAAGTGTAGTTTATGGAAGCAATACGACACAGAACTCTAATCTGGAGGCCATGTTCAAAGGAAAGGCTGTGCTACTCAACAGACTGGCAAACTAGCATTTGGCTGTTTCAGATTTAAAAAAGAACCTTTAAGGTATTAGGGTATACTTTTTATACTTTTTCATGATTCTGGTTTAACTTTCCTGTGAAACAGTTTTATTTGGATATAATTTATCTACTACCATGTCTGTATTTATGAAGTATACAATTTAATGTTTAATTGACTTTTTCAATATATTGCTTGGTTATGGATCCAGACTGCATCTATGAATGAGGTTCTCCTATACAAACAAAATGCTAAAAGAAGTAGTTGATTGTGCTTGGTGAGGGGATGGGGCTTCAAGGAAGGTTATATTTGAGCTTGGAGGGTCTTGAACAAGTAACTGTTAAAAAAAAGAGAGTATATATAGAGAACAGTGTTCTAAGTAGAAGAAATAGTTTATGTAAAGGATGAAATCATATGGTGTTCCACAGACCAGCCTTTAGTTTGAGTGGTTTGGTAATAGGGAAGTCATTTTTTCAAATCTAATTATGCATATGAATCATCTGTAGAGATTAAAACAAAACAGAAAGCAAAGCAAAACAGGCTGAGACTTGACTCTTTGAGTTTCTGATTCAAATGTGTATTTGGAGGTGGTGGTGGGAGGGGGTGGTCCCTGCATTTCTGCTTTTTAAAGTTCTACTTGTAGTTCTGATGTGCAGCCAGGATTGAGAGCCACTGGAGTCGGGGAATGAGGATGAGATGAGTGTCAGATTAGGCCATAGTCCAGGACCAGATGGTGAAAGAAAATGGTTTGTAAATACAATATAATGACAAACTTTCTCTTCCCTGATGGCTTCTCTATTTTGAAATATTTCTTTTTTAACTTGTTTACTGTTGCATGAAATAAATGCCCACCATCGTCTATAAAAACAGACATAAATGTTTTAACCCAGCTTTGTAACTAAAGACCTCCATTTTGTTTACAGTGATATTCAACATAAAACAAGCTTGGGGAAAAGTGGATCAGGTGCAACACCTACCACTCACTGCTCTTGATAAATGCCAGAAAAATAATGAAAATTCAGTTTTTGGAAAAAAAAATCTGTAGATACTGAAGAGTGGGTTAACTGATGGGTGGATTGGTGACCCTGTTCTCTACTCAAACAGAATAGCAGCAGTCTCAGTTCCCAGTGCTCTTCTAAACTTCCAGATTGCTGAGATTCTTTCTTTCAGGGAAACATTCTTCAGAACTTATCCTGTGAGCAACTGTCAGAAAAAAGGGACCTCTCCTCCCATCATAACCAGTGCCACAGGAAGCACCTTGTCTCCTAAGCTTTGAAGGTTGGAGATGCTTTCCCTTTGGCCATAGCATCTACCATCTACATAGATAGGAGCTCGTCAGTATTGTAAAATAAGTAAATGTTACGCTCTTTGAGGGGAGAAAGGGGGTGCTAATTTACATTTTTTTCACAACTCTTAAGGTCAGTGCCTTCTAATTTTCTATTCTTGGCCTATATTTTTATAAGGACATCGGTTTATCCACACACGTGAAGGAGCTATGAAGTCTAGTGAGCAAGTTAGGCGGGTTCAGCCAACTCTTTTCTGGAAACAAAGCCAAACAGTAAAGAAAAAGGGAAAAAAAAATCTGCCTCAGGAGGCGCAGGACTTGAACTTGGACGCAGCACAGTGCGAAGTGCTAACGTGAGGAAGTTCCCGAGTCAGGGCCATGAAACCGGGGGTCCCGACGGCGCCGCCGGGCCGGCGACTGGCAGCGGCGAGGCTGGGAGCGTGGACGCAGGAGAGGGCGTCGTCGCCCGGGGGAGGAGGGCGGCCGCCGCCCCAGGCCGCTCCGCCGCGCGCCCCGTCGGAGGCCTGCCCGGCGCCCTCGCCGCCCGCCTCCCGCCCCGCCTCCCGCCCCCGGACCTGCCTAGAGCTCCGCTCGGCCCGTCCGCTGCTCGGTTCCCGTTCCTCCTCCAGCAGCCGGGCGCGGGCTGGCGGCGCCGGACCCGGAACTGCGGACGGTGGCGGCGCTCGGCGCGTCCGCCCCCCGGGTCGCTCCCGCTCGCCGCCCCCGCGCCGGCCCCCGGCCCGGCCTCCGCGGCCGTCGGGCGGATGCGGGGCGGGTGCTCCGGCCGCAGTCGGGCGGGCGTGGCGGCTGAGGCGGGGCGGGCGCCCGGCTGAGGACGCGGGGGCGCCCGCTCAGGGTCTCGCTCAGGCTCCGACCGGACCGCGGGCGCCTCAGAGCTCGAGCTCGCCGCCGAGCGTGCGACCGAAGCGGACGGAGGACGGCCTCGAGTCCCGCGCGGCCGTTGAAAGGCCCGCGGGCGCAGCGGCGGTCGGGCGAGGGCCGAGGCGTCCGTCGGGTGGCTGTCCTCGGTGCGGAGGGCGGGGGTCAGCAGGGGCAGGGGCTGGCGCCGGCGGGTCACCAGAGAGGGACCGGCGGTCCGGAGGGCGGGCAGGGCCCGGGCGAGAGGCTGAGGGAGTGAGCGGGGCTGAGGAGAGCGGCGGGGGGGGGGGGGCGCGTGACCCGGATGGCGGTTGGCCCGGGGTCGTTGCCTAGTGCCGAGTGCCGGTACGACGAGGGGGTGCCCTGCCTGGGAACCCTCGAGGCGAACCTCTCGGTCATCTCTGCTCTCACCCTTCAAAACGGATTTAAAAAAAAAAAATTGAAGTATAGTTAATGTAAAATATTAATTTTGGGTTCGACATGGTTAGTCAACATTTTTATAAATTATACGCCATTTAAGGTTATTCTCAAATACCGGCTGTTTTCTCTGTGGTGTACAATATATCCCTCTAGTTTATTTATTTTGTGCATATTTTGTATCTTAATCCCCTTACCCTTCCCCTTTCCCTACCCCTAGTCCCTCCCCCGCTTCCCTCAACCTGCTGGTAACCACTCATATCTGTCAGTCTGTTTCTGGGGGGAAAAAAATACAATTTTTCTGAAAAAATTGTTTTAAATGCAACTCCATTTAATCTTATTGAACTTAAGGCCCAGGTATTTCGTAGGAAGAGGTGTGACCTAACAAGCCTGTCATGTCAGGATTAATGATGTATCGATGATACACTGACACCCTGTAATTAAAAAACAGGACTTCCTCTAAATCAATAAGTAATCCCCTACTTAAAATTTACCATCTGAAAACAAAACAAAACCTGTTGTTCTACTGGAAAGACGTAAAGTACATTCACAAAATGAATGAAGAGCTGGTTTTGCTTTTATTGTCATGATTCTCTTCTGATAAATATCGGATTAACTTTTCCGGGAGGAGTCCAGGCTCACTCTTCTGGTTACATTTTTAAATCAATGCAATTCTTCTTTTTACCCATCCACAGTTTCTGTTGTAACTATATATTGATATAATTTTGCATTCTTATTTATGCTAGTTTTTCTTTACAGGTGAATTTTGGGGGACACAAAAACTTCATTGAAGAACTTTGTACAGAATTGAAGCATGGCAGAAGCAGTGTTGATTGATCTCTTTGGTTTGAAACTGAACTCTCAGAAAAACTGTCATCAGACATTATTAAAGACATTGAATGCGGCCCGATACCACCATGGTGCCAAGGCCAAGTTCTTTTGCATAATGTGTTGTAGTAACATCAGCTGTGACCATGATCATTGTGAATTAGAGGCAGGCAATGGATTGTCAGCTCTCTTGAGAGAATTTGAGACTGTTAGCAAGCCCAGCATGGCTGCCTCTTTGTATACAATTAAACAAAAAGTTGATGAAAAAAATTTGAGTAGCATTAAGGTAATTGTGCCTGTGCACCGGAAGACATTAATGAAGGCTTTCATTGATCAACTCTTTACTGAAGTTTACACTTTTGAGTTTGAAGATTTACAGATGACTCTGAAGGGAGGTCTTTTGAAACAGTCTACTGAAGTAAACATAATCACAGCCCAAGAACTAGAAGCAATCCAGAATGAAATAGAAACATATTTGAGAAGTTTGCCAGCACTGAAGGGAGAATTAACCATTATCACATCTCCTTTGATCCCAGGTATGTTAAACCCTATCAGTTGTTTTACTTGAATATGAAAAGCCAGTCTTTCTTTACAGGTTGTTCACCTCTTTTCCTTGTTTCTTTTGTAGACTGGTGCGAGATTATGTGTTCCTTAGCATCAGTTACAACATGGGAGTGTTGTGGACGGCCTTATAGGGTCAGGAGTGTGAAGGGATAGTCCCTTCAAAGCCACTCTAAATAAATTTGCTTTATGCAAATTCAGCTTTAAGACAAATCCCCCAGCCGTGGTTTTAAATGAGATTTATGACCCTAAGCATTTCCTACTTAGAAATTCTGAAACCTTAACTCCGTGGTGCCTTCACAGAAGAGTGAAATTTAAAACAGTCCATCTCACTAGTGAAAGGATATTTACTGTGAGCTATATGCTATTGGGATAACAGAAGTTAATGGGAAAAAGATACCCTTTGAAGAGCAGTAATCCCACAGAGAAGGTAAAACAAACTCAAAACATTGTGTTATAATACCAGATGAAACTATAAAGAACTGTAGAAATTAGAAGCTGGATAAACTAATGCAGGGTGAGGTTATTAGGGAAAGTCTAAATGAGAGACTGGGTTTATAAGGCTTTATAGTCTTTTGTACAGCCTGGTTTTAATCTTCACTGTTTATCCTCAACAGATACTTTCATACACGGATTTACTACAAGAACAGGTGGGATATCTTACATACCAACTCTTAGCTCATTCAATCTCTTCAGTAGTTCCAAACGGAGAGATCCCAAGGCTGTTGTTCAAGAAAATCTGCGTAGGTTGGGGAAGGCTGCAGGATTTAATGCGAATAAATTTTACAAAATAAAGGTATAATTTGTTTTATATTTTGGAAGATTTTTAAAGTATATTCTTGACTCTGCCAATGACTATATGGACTTTAAATAAGCTATTTAATGTTTGCATCTAATGTTTTATCTAAAACTTGGGATAATGTTTGTGATTATTTTTCTTAGAGATACATATCATATTCTAAAGATCAATTCTGATATATATACACACACATACACATCTGGAACTTCTCACATCTTAAAGTACAGTTGTTTTTTAGTCACTTAAGTTGTGTCCAATTCTTGTGACCCCATGGACTGTAGCCCACCAGGCTCCTCTGTCCATGGGATTCTCCAGGCAAGAATACTGGAGTGGGTTGCCATTTCCTTCTCCAGGAGATCTTCCCGACCCAGGGATTAAACCTGAGTCTCCTGTATTGGTAGGTAAGTTTTTTTTTTTTTTTTTAACCACTGAACCATAAGGAAAGCCCCAGAGTATAGTACCACTGCCTTTTTATTTAGAGATAAATTTCCTGAATAATGGGAGAGAAAAGCCATTGTTTTCTATATCAACACTAGGAGGAACTAGGGTACAACTGATAAGATAATTGCTTCTTACAGAATTCTAGATTTCTTTGACTCCAGGAAAAGTGAAAATATTATTGATTTGGAAATTTAATTTCTTTCAGTCAATTAGTACTTTGTGGAAGGTACTGCTATTAGGTTTAGACCCTAATGCTGAGAAGAATTGAGGGCAGGAGGAGAAGAGGGTGACAGAGGATAAGATGGTTGGATGGCATCATCAACTCAATGGACATCAGTTTGGGCAAATTCTGGGAGATAAGGGCAGAGAATCCTGGTATGCTGCCATCCATGAAATCGAAGAGAGTCGAGAGTCGGACACAACTGAGCGACTGAACAACTACTGCAATTAGAGATTTACCCATCTCTAGTGAGAGGTGTTCATGATGGATGGACTATTTTGAATTTTTTTAAATTTATTTTTAATTGGGGGGGGTAATTGCTTTACAATGTTGTGTTGGTTTCTGCCGTACAACAATGTGAATCAGCCATAAGTGTATATATATTTCCTCCCTTTTGAACCTGCCATTGGCTATCTGTTTTACACATGGAAATGTATATATGTCAATACTACTCTCTCAATTGATCCCACCTTCTCTTCCTCACCCTCCTGCTGTGTCCACAAGTCTGTTCACTATGTCTGCATCTCTGTTCCTTCCCTGCAAATAGGTTCATCAGTGCTATTTTGATTTTTTTTTAAACGTTGAAGTCTGCTTTCCTTTGAGGAAAATACATAGAAGTTATCATATCATAGAGTTAAGTAAATTTGTTATTATATACATATGGACCTGATGTATTTAAAGAATGCTAGTAACCTTAAACTGGTTATATAATTTTGTACAAAATACATACTTTCAGAAAAGCTTATGGTATGAGAAATTCTACTTTCAAAACATTTTTATTTTACATCTTTGGTATTAGACTGATCATGCCAGTGATGTCTGGATTATGGGAAGGAAGGAGCCAGAATCTTATGATGGAATCACCACAAATCAAAGAGGAGTCACAATAGCAGCTCTTGGTGCTGACTGTATTCCGATCGTTTTTGCAGATCCTGTCAAAAAAGCATGTGGGGTTGCTCACTCTGGTAAGTGTACTTAGTTAAGCACCTAGGATTTTTACCAATTTGGAGGGAAAGTTATAATGTTTCCCAAAATTATAAAAATTATAATTTCTTCCTGATGGACATTGTTTTTGTTCATTCTCTAAGTAATGGTCCGACTCTCTGTGACCTCACAGGCTGCAGCACTCCAGGCTTCCCCTGTCCTTCACCATCTCCCAGAGCTTGCTCATGGCCATTAAGTCGATGAAGCCATCCAACCAGCTCATCCTCGTTGTCCCCTTCTCCTCCTGCCCTCAGTCTTTCCCAGCATTAATAGTTAATTACTACCCATGGTGATAAGTGTAAAGATAGAAGAGTAGACTCTTAGGTCAGAAGCAGATACAAGGAGTACTTATGTCAAATTACATGACTCAGAGTAGTTACCTAGGCTGATTCCTGGGAGATTTGTAGGATTTGGCTAGGTATCAGTGTTTCTTAGCAGGAGTGTTATTAACATTTGGGGCAAGATAGTCTTACATTGCAGACTAAGTTTGCTTGGATTTCAAAATTCTTAATGCCAGTTGTGCTTGTTGTAATAACCAAAAGAAAAGCCTCTATGCTTTTCAGAACACTCCCAGGGAGTTGTACTGAGTTGTATTGTCTCTGGTTTGAGGAGTCTACCCTTGAAGTCTAGGTAATAGGGAATAGGAAGGTTAGACATGTCGCAGAAGGTGTTTTTGAAAGTGCAGCAGCAAGTGTAAAGATAAGAAAAAACAAGATATGTTTGGAAAATTGCATTTAGTTTAATGTTATAGTTGATTAACTTTATTCTCTGAAAATAAGAACAAAGAATTTTTATGTGCTATGTTTGTTAAGGTTTTGGAATTTTGTTTGCTGGAGGTTTTTTTAAAATACTACTTAGATTATCCAGTGGTAATGAGTCTATGTAAAATGAGGAGTGATCTTTTGGATTATCTTCTGCTTGTAAATCTATGACTACTTTGCATTTTAGACTACAGACAAATAAAGTGGTTTTTTGTTTGTTTGTTTTGATCTAAAGTAATGGAATTGAATGACTAGAAATCAGAGTTACTATTTAACATTGTCAAAAGTTATTTAAAATTTGAGTCTTAGTTCTTGAATATAAAATGCGAATATTGTTTATTTCCTGGGTTTTAAAACACTAAATTTATCAAAGATAAATGAAACAGTCTTGAAAAGGAACAAAGTTAGATGTCTCATACTTCTTGATTTCAAAACTTATTATAAAGCTACATTAATCAAAACAGTATGTATGGTACTGGCATAAAAACAGACATATAGAGCAATGGAATAGAGTAGACATTCTATTCTAAACATTCAGAAACAAACCCTTGCATTAGGGTCAAATGATTTTTGACAAGGTACGTAGACTATACAATGGGGAAAGGACAGTTTCTTTAACAAATGGTACTGGGGAAACTGGATAGGCATATGCAAAAGAACAATGTTGGACCATTATGTCATATATAAAAACTAACCCAAAGTGGTTCAAAGATATAAATGTAAGAGCTAAAACTCTAAAAATCATAGAAGAAAGTATAAGTGTAAATCCTTGTGATCTTGGATTAGGCATTGGTTTCTTAGATATAATACCAACAGCACAAGCAACAGAAGTAAAAATAGACAAGTTGGATTTTATCAAAAACAAAAATTTCTGTGCATCAAAGAACACAATCCACAAAGTGAAAAGTCAGCCCAACAGATTGAGAATGAATAGTTGCAGTTCATACATTTAATAAGGAGTTAATATTCAGAATACAAAAAGAATACCTACAATTCAACAACAACAGCAAAAACTAAAAAGATTTGATTGAAAAATGGGTAAAGGACTTCAGTAAATCTTTTTCCAAAGATGATACACAAATGGTCAATAAACATGTGAAAAGATTCCCAACATCACTAATTTGGAAAAAGCAAATCAAAACCACAGGATATCACCTCACAGCCATTAGAATGGCTGATATTTTTTAAAAAATGAAAGTAAGTTTTGGTGAAGAGAAATGGAAACCATGGTGCACTATTGGTGGGAGTATAAAATGATGCAGCTGCCATGAAAAACAGTGTGATGGTTCCTCAAAAAGTTTTAAATAGAATTATCATCTTATCCGACAGTTCCATTTCTGAACATATATCCAAAAGAATTAAAAGCAGGATGTCAATAGGATATTTACACACCCATGCTCAAAACAGAAATTATTCACAATAACTAGAGACAAAAGTACCCTTAGGAAAAATACATAAACTGACCCTGCTCATTTTTAACTTAGATATAAATTAAGATAACTTAGATATAAATTAAGATAACATTTTGTTGTGTTTTGACTGTGCTTATCTCTCTTTCTTCCTATTTACTAGGTTGGAGAGGTACCTTGTTAGGTGTTGCTATGGCTACAGTGAATGCTATGAGAGCAGAATATGGCTGCAGTTTGGAAGACATTATTGTTGTATTGGGGCCTTCAGTCGGACCGTGCTGTTTTACTCTTCCAAGGGAATCAGCAAAGGCATTTCATAATCTAGATCCCGGATGTGTACGGCTGTTTGACTCACCAGATCCCTATGTTGACATCCGTAAAGCCACTAGGTATGTTTGATTTCAGGCTTCCCTGGTGGTTTAGTGGTAAAGAATTCACCTGCCAATACAGGAGATGTGGATTTGATCCTTGGGTTGGGAAGATTCCCTGGAGAAGGAAATGGCAACCCATTCCAGTTTTTTTGCCTGGGAGATCTCATGGACAGAGGAGCCTGGCAGGCTGTAGTCTATGGGATCACAAAAGAGTCAGACAGGGCTTAGCAATTAAACAACAGGAACGATTGATTTCAGTCCAGAACTGTAATGATGAAACCTCCCATTTCCTGTTGTGTCCCTATTCTGTAATTGAATGACAGCTTGCATTGTTCCAAGCAGATCTTTCCCAGAGTTCTTTTACACTAGTATCAATGCTTTTTCCATATTGCTTTGTCTGTTGGTAAAGCAAACTTTCTGTCTTTCGAAAAATCTTTATCCTAAGGATTCTTCTAGAACGGGGAGGAATTCTACCACAGAATATTGAGGACCAGAACCAGGATCTCAGCCTCTGTACGTCTTGTCACCCTGACAAGTTTTTTTCCCATGTCCGAGATGGCCCTAACTTCGGTACACAGATTGGCTTCATCTCAGTTAGAGAATGAGGTACAGTGGCTTCTCTCTCCTTGCTCCCCCTCCCTTCTCTTCCCTGCTTCCACCTGTCCCTCCCCTCATTTTGAAAAATAACTATGTTTAACTTCACTTCTTTATTCCTGTAGGAAGAATTAATTTTCTACTTTTTAGTGAAACAATGATAGAACAGTTCATTTTCAGTGACATACTTTAATATAAAAGGGCAGTATAAGTATATGTAAGAGTATAAAAGTAAAATGCTTTTTCATTAAAAAGTCCTTTCTGTATGCCAGTTAACTTAACTCTCCTATATACTTGACATTTCTATTTTTATAGTAACATCTTTATAATTTTTTTAAATTCTTTTGAGTTTTAAGAAGAAATCCTTGCATAAAAAAATGAAGTTCTAGAGTAACAATATATACACAGACCAGCCTAGTTTTACAACCAAACTTCCAACTGATTATCTGTAGCAGGAGTTGATCAATTTTTTTAAAGGTCTAGAGAGTATACATTTTAGGTATTGTGGGACACGTCATCTCTAAGCTATACAACTCTGCTTTTGTAGAGCAAAAACAGAAGCAGAAATGAATGAATAGGTCTGTACTTCAGTAAAATTCTATTGACAGAAAAAACAGGTGAGAGGCCAGATTTGGAACACCGGGTATAATTTGCCGACACTTGAGCTACAATCATAGAGCAGGATTGAGTGTAATTTCATTAAATTAGTATTTCTTAGCGATGGATTTTTTTTGTTACACAAAATTTTGTGACAGTGATATGTCACTGACTCTATAGCATATATCTGATTTTCCTTAAGGTTATTTTAACTGAATATTGTTTTGAGTCTTTACAATGTCTTTGACTCTTTAATGTACAAAAGACTTTAATAAATTTAGTGATTATTTTAGTAAAACTACTAATGGCCTCATATTTGATTTCTATGTATTTTTACAGATACTTGACTGGATTTTGGCATAACTATTCCCTGCTTCCTTCCAAACCAACTGTAAGAGAGAAATGTAGCTGTTTGATATACTTAAAACTGAAAGGATTACAACAATGAATAATTCATCTTTCAGATATACTTTGGATAACCAAAGCCAAATGATTTATTGATTTTAACAATAACTGACACAAAATCAATATGATATAGTTTGTATGTTATACAGATAAGAATTATTCTTAAAGTTTGTCCTCTGTATTTGTTACACACATCAGGAATAAGTCTATTCAGTTTAGTATTTATTGGGTAGCCTCTATTTGTCAAGCATTCTGTGAATCATAGATGAAATCAAGATGAGTAGTACTTTTTCCTTTTGAGTCTAATGCAGTGGAAGAGATAAACACTTCTAACACTTAAGTTTAATTTTAATAGCAGAAGAGTACAGGAGAAGGAGGATTAATTCTATCTGGAACACAGACTGGAGAAGGTATTGCAGAGAAAATGACTTGTCACATGGATCTGAAAGACGTATAGACTTTTGGCAAATAAAGAACAACCATAACAGGTTAAGGGAATACCATAAACTAGGGCATGAAACTGAAAGTGTTCTAGAAAGAAGAGGGTGTGAGTAGGAGTTACTGGAAAAACAGGTTAGAAACAAATTAGGGTCTTGAATGCTATGTCAAAGAGTTTGAAGTTTATTTTCCAGGCAAAGAGTAGGCATAGAAAGTAGGGGAGTGTTTTTATGTCCTTGGCATTATATTTAACAGGATGGATTTGTGAGAGACTAAAGCAGAGAGATTAGTTTAGAAGCAATCAGAACACTTTAAAAAAGAAATAATGAAGGCCGAATGCAGTGGAAATTAAAATTGAGATGAGAGTAAATGAAATAGTCTGACATTTCAGAGATGGACTCTGCAGATCCTGTTCCTAGAGCATGGAGGTGAAAGGTGAGGACCAGTGGAGAAAAATCCCTGTTTACTCCAGTCTCTGCTTGATGACTACCTGCAGTGGCAGCAAAGATGGGGAGGAGGTTTGGGACACGGGAGGAATAATGAATTTGACACGTAGACCGAAGGGCTTCCAGATGGAAATGTGTGGTCAACAACTAGCTATAGAGACCTGGAACCTGGGAAGGAGCCATGAAGAGAGAGAGGTTGGGAGTCGGCTGCGCAGAGATAGTGCCTGGGTCTACTGGAACAGGCGGGGTCATCCTCACAGAAACACGGAGGTCCGAGGAGGAAACCCTACACACCTGCGTTTGAAGAGCCAGAAGCTGAACCAGTAAAAAGATTAATCTAGAAAAAAAATACAGTCATTTTAGGGAGAGAAGCCAGCATAAATATGAGAGGTACTCAAGAAGAAGTCTTCAGGGAGTTCCCTGGTGGCCTAGTGGTTAGGATTTGGTGCTTCCACTGCGGAGGCCTGAATTTGATCCCTGGCTGGGGGTGGCAGGGATCGTCCTGCATGCTGCTGGTTGCAGCCAAAACACAAAAATAAAGGAGAAGAAACTAGTAGATGAATAACTGTGTTGAGGCTGTTCTATGGGTCATTGTGATGGATTTCAGTGCTTTGAGGAAGAGGGTGCACCAGTGTCAACTCTACTTTGCTAGTATTTATTGAAGTAAGTAAAGTCGCTCAGTCGTGTCTGACTCTTTGTGACCCCATAGACTTGTAGCCCACCAGGCTCCCCCGCCCATGAGACTTCCCAGGCAAGAAAACTGCAGTGAGTTGCCATTTCCTTCGCCAGGAGATCTTCCCGACCTGGGGATTGAACCCCAGTCTCTCGCACTGTAGGTAGACGCTTTACCGTCTGAGCCACCAGGGAAGTCCAGAGAACGTAAAACACTGGGGGCTCTATTTTGAGACAAGAGGTATATATACATTTGTTGTTGTTGTCGGGGAATGAGTAGTTTTAAGTGTATGTGTAGGCTGAAGAGATAAGGTATTTTCACTTGGGAAAAATGGTATAGTACCTATTTCTAACATGAATTTTGTCACAATCAACCTTAAAAGGATTTCTTATTTCATACGTACATTTCTTATCTAAATATGCAGAAAATACATTTGTTTGGTACTTCTCATCCATTACCTCAGTTTACCTTTTCAGGTACTCTGAAGTACATAGGTCAGGTGATATTCCTTTTATTCAGATGACCCTCGATGAGTTAAGAGACTGAAATCACATAAATTGTGATAAAGTAAGATTTGAACCTATGTCTTGTGACCCTAAATCTCATTTCAGATTTTACAGTTAATCAAAGCTATCTAAATGAAAATTTTACAGTTTTTTGTTAATATCACTATTCTTATACTCAGTCAAAATTTTGTCAAATTTTTAATCTTCTAGGGTAGATTAAAAAATACAGTTGTAGTGCCAGTTTTTTTAATATCCAGAGAAAGGTAACAATCAATACAACAATTTCAATACTGTGATATGTGTTGTATGGTTGTGACAACCTGATACCTTGTTTGTTTAATTCTTTTATGAAACTCATGAGAAATTTATATGAAATACCTCGTTTCAAAGTAAGAAAGATAAATATCTGGTACTAATGCATATATATGGAATCTAGAAAGATGGTACCGAAGAACTTATTTGCAGGGCAACAGTGGGAAAACGGACATAGAGAACATACTTATGGACACAGTTAGGGGGAGGAAGGAGATGGTGAGATGTATGGAGAGTAACATGGAAACTTACATTACCATATGTAAAGTAGATAGCCAATGGAAATTTTCTGTATGTCTTAGGAAACTCAAACGGGCTCTGTAAAAGCCTAGAGGGGTAGGATGGGGAGGGCGATGGGAGGGAATTTCAAAAGGGTGAGGATATATGTCTAT
The DNA here is from genome assembly GCA_007570785.1 of Antilocapra americana. Lineage (NCBI taxonomy): Eukaryota > Metazoa > Chordata > Mammalia > Artiodactyla > Antilocapridae > Antilocapra > Antilocapra americana. Next base: position 6,609,226 of record ML661908.1, read on the forward strand.
CTGTGGATGATTCATGTTGATATTTGGCAGAAAACATTTTGTAAAGCAATTGTATTTCAATTAAAAAATAAATACATTTAAAAAAAAATACCTCATGTCTTCCAATTCAGGGAAGGCATTAAATACACATTATAAGACAGCAATTTCAAACTCATGCAAAATACTCTTTTGTTTCATGATAACAATAAGATTAAAGAATAATTCTACTGAGAAAGATGGATAATTTTCCAATTTATTGCTCTATATTAATCTGTTGAATGCAGAGTATTAGGCAGCCATGTTTTACTTTATTTACCAAAATATTATACTCCAAAGCCAAATAAAAAATTATTTTTGAAAAAACATTGTTTGATTATTTATGACTTTGGATTATCTGTGTCAAAGCATATAAAGAGAAGTTGTCTCCTTGCAATTTTACTGAGTGAGAAGTATTGATTCAATAACTCAGAAACAGACTGTTACTGTTAAATAGTCACATTTTATTGCCTCTACAGGATTCTCGTGTTTAAGCATTTGTATATAGGTTTGTGGGACTTTCAGGGTGTAACTACAATGATGACTTTTAGTAAGTTTTGTTCTGTTTTCAATCTCAGTACTACTGCTAACTGCACATGGAAAATACAAGTTGTCATTTTAGTGAGACGATAAATTAAGTTTTTAAATCAGAGTTCAGGACATCATTTTTTAGAGGTATCAAACTAAACTTTATCTAATTGTAATTTGAAATTCTGAAGGGCAGCATAGTGACTAAATATGCTGTACTCCATTGCTTTACAAAGCAATGCAAAAAAAAAGGTCTTTCCGTGACGAGGTAGTTGCTCTGCTCTGTTTCTTGGTATAAAGCTGAACCAATCTTAACCTATGTGTTGGTACAAAATACATGTAAAGCTCTTGCTTTAGATACAACTTGTTACAGTTTCAAGTAGATAAAAACGTTGAGGAATCCTCACCTGCCTGGGTCTCACTTCTACAGAATCTCCAGTAGCTGCTTTTCTGTAAGTAGGTTTGGGGGAGAAAATTCAGAGAAGCTTACCCTGTGTCATGTGGCAAACAAATAATACCCATGGATTCAGAAGATGGAAATAAGAGGACAATGACATAGGAATTACATCGTTTTATATCTCAAAGTGGGATTTGATATTTGTTTTCACCTGATTTTCCTGAAGTTGTCCTCCCAATGTATCCATCCTACTTGCTGATGGGAACTTTTAGAGAATGCCATCAGTCTGTAGAAGTCCACTCCGTTATCTGTGTTTGTGTGTGTAGACATGGATCTGTGTGTGTGCTAAATAGTAAATGAGAAGTAGCTATGTGCCATGTAAGGTGCATAGCCTCTTGGCCCTAGCTAGTGTAAATTCACACAAAATACATGGGCTGCAGTGGAATCATGGATTTCTCTACATAAAAATTTTGTGACTCGTGCGGTAAAGAACGGAAGCGTGGTCCCTGTGCTCACTGTCGTGTTCATGGGGACTCTGACCTAGAGCATGCCTGTTTCCATTGTAGGCAACGTTTTAAACTTCACCTGCGATGGTAAAGATGAGGCAGCTACCATAAGTAATGCACTGGTCCGTGCTAGGTCATCGTGTAACTAAGGAAGAAGAAATCTGCCTGTACTTTTTTCCCCTGGATTTAATATACTTAGTCTGGACTCACAATGATCACATGTCAGTTAAGTAGAGACAGACTTCTCATACTCTCCCCGCAGATGCATTTTCTTTGTAGAAAAAGATATGCTTTTGTCACACCCCTCTGTGTCAGGGAACTGAGGCGAACTATGTCCTTTGTGTATCTGGAGCAAGTGTTTTTATTTAATTCTCAGAAGGCTGGGGTATCCAGTTACTGTATCTTGTTAAGCAATTAAAACTTCTAGCCAATTCAATAGCTCAAATAACTGTAGTCCTTTATAACAATAGCAACAATAAAAAGGGTACTCATTTCCTGAGAAATATTTGAGTGTAAATTAGATTTATTTATGGTGACAATTGAGTTTTGAATTTTCATCCTTTGTTTTCTTATTTTTGCATCACTCATTACTACGTTTGCATCTTACCATTGCTTCCCTATTCCTTCACTTTCCTTAAGCACGTGTTTTAGTCTGAGTCTATTAGTGCTCTTGAGCTAATTATCGATGTATAAGAAATATGTGGAAGACCGGATTAAGTTGATACCACAAATTCAAGGAGGTAAAAAAGTGATCCACAGTTTCTAACTGGTCAAGAACTTTAAAAAGGATAGGAGATATAGTCGAAACCAAGATGTCAACTACACTTCAATAAAATTTTTAAAAAACTAAATTGGCTATACCATTTTACGAAAAAAAAGGAGGCAGACTGTTCTAGATAAAAGTATGTTTATTAGACCTAACAATCCTATGTAATGAGCGATCCTAGTTTGATTCCAATGAGAAGAAATAAATTATAAAATGTATTTTTGAGACAATTGGGAAAAATTTAAATATGGTTGAGGTATTAAACGATGCCAGAAATTTTCATTAATTTTTCTAGTGGTTAATGATATGCAGTTTTGTTAAAAATGTCTATGTTGATCCTTATTGAACTATGTAGGAGAAACCTGATAGATGCCAGTTACTATGAAATATTTTAATAATAATAATAAAATGGATATGATGCAAATGTGGCAGTATCTTGATAATTGTTGAACCTGAGTGATGATTATCCCAGGGTGCTTTGTACTGTTTTCTCTACTTTCCTGAATGTTTTAAATTGAGCTATAATGTCTTGCCCTGCTAGTAATATTTAAAGTAACATTTCTGTTTTGAAAAAATATTTACATGTTTCAGTTTTCTTTTTTTTAAAGCAGAAGATGAACAATGTCAACTCATTCTTGTACATACATGGCGTGGAGAGTGGAGAGAAGATAGCAAAAATCTGCTGAACTGTTATTTGAAAGAAGAGTTTGAGGGTTGCATGTCATTTATATTGACATTGTTCTCTTATATAGAGGAGGAATAATTCACAAAATATCAGACAACAAGGAACTGCCTTTTCTACTAAATAACAACTATCTTAAAATAATAAGCTTATTTTCACCCTTTCTATTATATGAAATGGAATCTGGTTGATACAATGATTAATGAAAAACTACATGAAGAGTCCATCCTCTGGCATAAGAATAGACTAGGACAGAATAAAAATGTATGGCTTAATAGCGTTTATGATAAAAGTCAGTGTTTTCCAGTGAGAATTAATGGGACTGCCAAAAATTTCATGGGATCCCAGGTTGCCAAATAGAAGTATACTTCTAGAATAAGGAAAGCAGTGTCTCTTCTAATAAACTGATTAGAAAATATTTGGAGCATTATAATATATTTTGGGAAATAATCCTTGTATAAGGCCAAGGAAAAGCAATACTAATGGTAAGGGTAAAAAGCAAGAAAGTTCCAGAGAAACATCTACTTCTGCTTTATTGATTATGCCAAAGCCTTTGTGTGGATCACAACAAGCTGTGGAAAATTCTTCAAGACATGAGAATACCATAACACCTTACCTGCCTTCTGAGAAATCTGTATGCAGGTCAAGAAGCAACAGAACCAGACATGGAACAATGGACTGGTTCCAAATTGGGGAAGGACTACATCAAGGCTGTATATTGTCCTGCTTGTTTAACCTACATGCAGAGTATGTCATGAGAAATGCCGGGCTGGATGAAGCACAAATTGGAATCATGATTGTCAAGAGAAATATCAATAACCTCAAGATATGCAGATGACACAACCCTTATGGCAAAGAGCGAAGAGGGACTAAAAAGCCTCTTGATGAGGGTGAAAGAGGAGAGTGAAAAAGCTGGCTTAAAACTCAGCATTCAAAAAAAGAAGATCATGGCATCTGGTTCCATCACTTCATAGCAAATAGGTGGGGAAACAGTGGAAACAATGACAGATTGTTTTCTTGGCTCCAAAATCACTGCAGATGGTGAGTGCAGCCATGAAATTAAAAGACACTTGCTCTTTGGAAGAAAAGCTATGACCAACCTAGATAGCATACTAAAAAGCAGAGATGTTACTTTGCTGACGAAGGTCCGTCTGGCCAAAGCTATGGTTTTTCCAGTAGTCATGTACGGATGTGAGAATTGGACCATAAAGAAAGCTGAGTGCCAAAGAACTGATGCTTTTGAACTGTGGTGTTGGAGAAGACTCTTGAGAATCCCTTAGACTGCAAGGAGATCCAACCAGTCAATCCTAAAGGAGATCAGTCCTGGGTGTTCATTGGAGGGACTGATGTTGAAGCTGAAGCTCCAATCCTTTGGCCACCTGATGTGAAGAACTGACTCATTAGAAAAGACCCTGATGTTGGAAAAGATTGAAGGCGGAAGGAGAAGGGGAGGACAGAGGATGAGATGGTTGGATGGCATCACCGACTCAATGGACATGAGTTTGAGCAAGCTCCAGGAGTTGGAGACAGACAGGGAAGCCTGGTGTGCTGCAGTCATGGGGTCACAAAGAGACAGACATGACTGAGCAACTGAACTGACTGGTGAGGGGACTCAAAGCCAGATTATGGGAGGCATGGTCAAAGGGACTAGAAATGATTAGTTTGGAGAAAAGAAGTCTAAATGGAATTTAAACACACTACAGGTATTTGACGTACAAAATGCTGAAAGGATAGAAAGAAAAAAGAACAAATTAGTGGAAATTACAGAAAGACAATCTGCTACAATCCTTAAATACCTCAGCAAGACCCCATCTGCTGTTTCCTCCCCACCCCCGCCAGGCCATTTATTAAGGTAATTTGAAGCAAGCAACCTTGAGGGACGAGTTAGAGATCCCACTTTGAAGAAAAGACAGACTCGTTTACTGCTTGTTATAAAAGCAGTGAATTCCCCAAGCTCAGTGTTCTTAACTTAGGACAAAACCCTACTGTGTGCATAGAATGTACCTGGACCCTTCTTTGGTGCCCTCAATGACCTTGGAACATAAGAGAAACCAACTCAAATGTGATGTTTATCCTACTTAACTATGAATAATGGAATCTTTTATCTCTGACTCAGACCTCTAACATCTTCTGCCAATACTGGTGAAACAGTGATAGACTAATTTATTAGTTCTTAAGCAGGATTAGATAAATACTAGACCCAGCAGAAGAAAAACACATTAGTGGGTTCCCTGTTGAGAGGTATTCAAAAGTGGATGCACAAACCTTTTTGTCAGAGTACTGCATAGTCATAGCAAAAACTAAAGCCCCACACTAATTTTCCTTAGACTTTTATTGTCATTCCAATTGAGTAAATTTTATTTTTAGGGAACACAGTATATAGATTTAGACTTGTCTGTAGAATAACAGAAGACTTTTATTAAGTTATCCGAAGAGAATATTGCTGTATCCCTCCAAGATGTACCATTAGGAAGTCCCTATATAAACATGATTCAATGCATCTTTAAATACCCAGCTTCCACCCACTGTCCCTACATATCCCTAATCTCATAAATCTTTATTTGCTAGAAGATGAAGGAAAACTCAAAAAATATTGTTCCCAAAATTTAATTCATCCCTGACTTCTCATCCAAACTTTTAGCATCCTGGGGAGTCAAGACTTGAATCTCAAATCTCTGCCTTGGCAGCTCTCTTTCTGCCATATAATAAGCTAAATATCTCTTATTTGTCTAACTGGAAATTCATGAACTTAAGTTTTATTAGCCTTAGTGAAACTCTAGTATGTAATGTAGTAAGCACACTCATGTAGTAAGCACACTCATCTTTTTCTTTCACTGCTAAAAGCCTCTTATAATATTTATCAGAATACTTTGAAAAATATGTATTAAAATCTAGTTTGTCTTTCCCATGAGTGGTGTAATTCAGGTTTGCATCACATATAATACCACTGAACCCAAAGTTTTAACACAGGCTTCCTGTGATACGCTCTCACATTCTTTTGTCTTTTTCTTTGCATATGATTTGTGCATCACACACATTCCCCCACTGGGTGGCGATGTGTACTCAGGAATACTTACTGTTTCTAGTTCCCTCAATCTAACGGAATTTGACATCAGATGTTTTTATTTGGAAAACCGGCTTTGTATCAAACCTTATGAAACAATATTACCTGAATTCAAGCTGCTACCTACAGAGATTTTAATAATTTTAATACTTCCTACCAGCGACTGAACTGAACTGACCATTTATTCTCAACCACATTCTCCTCCCAATATGTTCACAGACCACACATTTGCAAAGTAGACAATCCCTCATGCTCTTCTCAATCCTTGCCATTCTATAATTATTCATACTTCACTCCTTAAACACTCGTATGTCCTTTCTGTATCAATACTCTTAGTTCCCTACCTCCCATTTCTGTGGCTTGTGCCTAACAATGGATTTTCCTCTTTTCCAATTTGTTTCTTAAATATCACATCTCCTTCATAGCGAAATCAAGAGACACACCATTAACCTATGTAACTTGATAGATATCCACTCTGGTTCTTTACTACATCCTAGATAAGGAGAGCAGATTCAGGATATTCAGTCTTGGGAAGTCATATAGTTACACTTGACTTAACTGTCCAAAATGCAGAATGAGACTAATTAACTAGCTCTAGGTAAGATTCCGGACTTCCCTGGTGACTCAGCAGTAAAGAAGTTGCCTGCCAAGGTAGGAGATGCAGGTTCAGTTCCTGACTCTGGAAGATCCACTGGGGAACGAAGTGGCAACCAACTCCAGGATTCTTGCCTGGGAAATCCCATGGAAAGAGGAGCCTGGCAGGCCACAGTCCATGGGGGTCAAGAGTAGGACACAACTTAGTGACTAAACAGCAATATTCCATTATACATGCACATATCACCTTCTTTATCCATTCATCTATTGATGGGCACTTGGCCTAGTATGTGATCTATGCTGGAGAATGTTCCATGTATATTTGAAAAGATTGTGTATTCTGCTGCATTTGGATAGAGTGTTCTATTAATATTAAGCCATTTTGTTTTAATGTGCCATTTAAGGCTGTGTTTCTTTATTGGCTTTCTGTCTGGATGACCTGTCCACTGATGTAAGTGGGATGTTAAAGTCAATTTCTGTAAGTTACTGTCGATTTCACCCTTTATGTCTGTTAATATTTGCCTCATGGATTTAGATACAGGTGCTCAGAGGTAAAAGAATCCACCTGCAAAGGAGGAGACCTGAGTTTGATCCCTGGGTCAGAAGGATCCCCTGGAGAAGGAAAAGGCAACCCTCTCCAGTGTTCTTGCCTGGAGAATCCCATGGACGGAGGAACCTGGTGGGCTATATAGTCCATGGGGCTGCAAAAGAGTCAGACATGACTTAGTGACTAAACAACAACATGTAAGATTTATTTTCAATTTAAAAAAGGGAAAAACTTCCAAGAAATTAAATTCTATGTCAAGTCTGATTATAATATGAGAAAGCCCACAAAAATTTATATATATGTATATATATATAATTGAAAATAATAGTAATAGTAGTTGCATTAGACGGTGAAATTATGGAAACTTTTATTTCTTCTTTCTGCCTTTCTGTATCTTTTAAATATTTTCTATTTATTTTAATGAACTTTACTTTTTTCCTGGAGGAGGAAATGGCAACCCACTCCAGTATTCTTGCCTGGAGAATCCCCATGGAAAGAGGAGCCTGGCGGGCTACAGTCCATGGGGTCGCAAACAGTCAGACACTACTGAGCAACTAAGCATATACTTTTTTCAAAAGAAAAAATTATATGTAGCTGTGTCTAAAACATATTTATTTCTCTTCCCTGGATTGAAAAGCTTTTTCTTTCATATATCCCTCTGCCATCTAATTTTCCAAAAGGTACTTAATAGTATTTTGATATTTCCTTGCATAATCACATGGCGCTGAGTGGTTTGGGAGGGTTGGCTCATGCTTTTTTTTTTTTTTTTTTTTTTTAAATTTTTTTTTTAAAATATTTTTTAGATTTACAGAGAATTGTAAACAACAAGATAAACCAAGCACAACCACTTTTCCCTATTACTGACATCTTACATTAGTTTGGTACACTTATTGCAATTACTGAACCAATACTGACACATTATTTTTAACCAAAGTTCAAACCTTGTTCAGATGTCCTTTGTTTTCATGTCGTCTTTCTGTTCCAGGATCCCATCTAAGATACCACATTACATTTAGTTGTCATACCTCCTTAGGCTCCTCTTGGCTACAAAAACTTCTCAGGCTTTCCTTATTTTTCATGACCTTGGCAGCTTTGAGGAATACTGGTCAGGTATTTTGTAGAATGCCCCTCAACTGGTATTTCTCTGATGTTTTTTTCTATTAGTGAGACTTAGATTATGGATTTGGGGGAAGAAGACCATAAAGGTGAAGCCATTTCATGGGTAAGTGCTATCCTCAAGACTTAGCACCGTTGGTCAGCTGGCTGAGGTAGCGTTTGCTAGATTTCTCTATTGTAAAGTCACCCTTTCCAGGCCATGCTTTACTCTTTGGTGGTTTGAGCACAGTTATGCTTACTGAATAGGGAGTTATGGTCCACCTCTGTGAAGGCAGAGAATCTACATAAATTATTTGAAGTTTTTATGCAGAGGAGAGTTGTCTACTCTTCTCCTTTTATTATCTATTCAATTATTTCTATTAAAAGAAAACAGAGATAGTAATTTGAAAAGAAACATGCACCCCAGTGTTCACAGTAGCGCTATTTACAAGGCCAAAATATGGAAACAACCTAAATGTCCATTGACAGATGAATGGATAAAGAAGGTGTGGTACATATATACAATGGAATACTACTCAGCCATAAACAAGAATGAAATAATTGCCAATTGCAGCAACATGAATGGACTCAGAGATTATCATATTAAGTGAAGTAAGTCAAGCAGAGAAAGACAAATATATGATGTTACTCCCATGTGAAACTTAAAAAATAAAATGAATGAATGGATGAATATAACAAAACAGACTCACAGATGAACAGCACAAACTAGTGGTTACCGGTGGGGAGAGGGAAGGGAGAAGGGGCAAGATATATGTAGGGGACTAAGAAAGAAACTACTATGTGTAAAGCAAATAGGCTACAGGATATATCGTACAACACAGGGAATATAGCCAATATTTTATATTAATTTTAAATTAAAAGTAAAAACTATAAAAATTTTGAATTACTATGTTGTACACTTGAAACAAATATCATATTATAAATCGATTAAAAGCAAAATTCAGTCATCCCAGTGAATCTTTTTGTACTTTCAGGACTGGTATGTAGCTTCTCTTCTGGCCCTATTAGCTATCCTACATATGCCAACATCGAGGCCCAGAGATCTGGCGACTTGCTTTGGTCACCCCCACCGGTCAGCAGTATGGAACTGGATGCCTACTCGCTTGCCTTCAGATCAGAGCTCTTTTCACTGCAGAGCTTGGCCTCATTTAATAACTGACTTAATGCATTCAACTCATTCATTTGTTCAACAACAACAACAACAAATACCTGAGTAACTGCTCCATATTTCTCACTCTGCTAGGATTTGCATGTACTTAAATTTTGGGAGTTTATACCACTTTAAAAGAATTGAATCTAAAAGTGGATAAACTGCCACCAGGTGGCATAAACCCTGAGACTGGCAAGAACGTTTGTAAGCATTTTATAAGTGACCAATCAGCTTTTCCTTTCAGACATTTTTTTTTCCCCCCAAATTCAGACAGTGAGAATTGGTCTGAATGTGTTATCCAGGTTTGTCATTTTCTGTGAAGGTGCTAACCATCTTCCAGACTTCCAGCAAAATCTTTGAGTTACTTTTCTGTCTCACTTCACATTTTGCTTGAGTCACTGCTTGTTCAAACTGGCCCCTTCCTTCACCTACAGGTAGTTCATAAAAGCCTCCAATTTGGCAATGTCAGGGGAAAAGTACCTGGGCTGGTCTCAGCCTACTGCAAGTTCACTGCCGTTTCTGGACCTTGCTTCTGCTCTTCTCTTTCCCTGAAATTCCTACTTTAAACTCTTTCATGATTGACTCACCAGTGTTGAGCAAACATTTAAGTAGTCATTATGGTGATGCTAATATAAAAAAGTCCTAAACTATATACTCTCTCCTCACACTGCTATGACCCTCCCTACCCTTCTGAGGGTAGGGAATATCTTGCTGATAAAATGGTTTTATGAACAAATACATTGAAAGCATTTGCCAGAAACCATGGTGGCCAAATTATCGGCCTTGCAGAGATGGTCAAGAAAGAACCTGGTCCTTGGGTTAGGACTGAAGTTAAACAGTATAAATGGATACAGAGTTAAATATGATTTTACACAGTGAGACAAAAGGGCATGGTATTTCAAAGTCTGACAATGGATAGAAGGTAGGAGGTATATAGGCAAACGGCCAACGTTGGTGCGAAGAAGAAAGACAGGGACGAGATTCTGAGGGCCTTAGAGTGACATGCAAAGAAGTGTTACGACTTACATATTGGGGCACTCCTATGTTGGGAGAATGTTTCGCTTTAGACACTTGGAGTCACTGAAATACTTAGAAAGGGGGATGACACAGACTTGCATTTTAGAAAGGTCGTCGGCAACTGTGTGTGGCATAGATTACAGAGAGGTGAGATCAGATACGAGGCAACCAGCTAGGAAAAGGGCATAAAGCCTGGGCGGAGAGGTGAGGGCCTGAACCAGGGTAGAAGCCAGAAGCTGTCTGAAGGAGATCAGGAATAAATCTGAGCGAGTCAAGAGATTCTGATGCAGAATCAAGCTTGAGAGTAAAGAGTGTTGTGTGACCCCAGTCTCCTGATTTAGGGTGAGTGGTGGCGTCATTAATCGGGTAGAGGGTACAGGACGCTGAGCAGTTTTTAGGAGGTGTTGGTGATGAGTGTCTTGAGTCTACCTCAGGACATATGACCCAGTTACATGCACTAATCAACTTCATACATTATTAGTACACGTTAGAATGAAAGAATCCATGGAGAAAAGTCTCCTGCTGCCATTCATCAATCAGTATGCAGCCAAAAATATTTTAGGGGTTAAGTGGAATGGGTATTGTGGACCATACATCCCAAACTTTCCAAGACAGTTTTTCTTCCTACAGTTTTATTGTTTTTAATAAACACAGGTCATTAAATGTATACTTAATATGATTTAACTTTTTATCACCTGTAAAGACTGTTCTCGTAAGTTCATAAATTATTAAAAGGTTTAACATCTGAGTCCCGTTAGGTGGGAATCTCTAGCCTAATCCAGAGGAAGAATCTGACACCCAGTGGGAAACCATTCAGTGATAAACCGTGGTGTACAGAAAGCATCTGTCTTTTTGGACAGAGAGGGCTGCACTGAGGAGAAGCTGGAAGTGCAGCAAAGCTCTGAAGGATGAACAGTGTCTGCAAGTCTGCCACTGAGTGAGGAGAGGCGTCTTAGGAAAGGAACCACAGGGGAAATGACCCCACCGTGTCCGAGGGAGAAGGGGGCCATGACCCTTCTTGGCTTGTCTTTTGACTCAGCCACAGGGAGAGGCTGCTGGGCGGTGTGACTCCTGTTTCTGCCTTCCCATATCCATCTCCTCAGCAGGACTCACTATGTAATCATTTTTCTATGATTGAATGAAAATTTCTAGTTGTTTGGATTCCAGGGTTTCTTTTTTTTTCCATCCCCTTTCTGGCTTTTTCCCATTTGCATCTCGTTCTGAATTTTAGCTTTTCTGACCTGAGTCCTGAAGGCTTTTGCTAGATTGTAGGATTCCCTAGTCACCTTAGTCTCTATTTTGGGTAAGATTACTGTTTTTCTGTGAGGTATACACACAGTCTTTTGAGGCAGTGTTATTGGGATTCCCATTCGAGTTAACTATATAACATTGAGATATTCATATTTTCAAGAGCTTTGGATAGATAAAGGTCTGGTGCTGAGAAATCCATAATGTAAGGAAGATACATAATAGTGACTCCTGCACAGAGGCATCTGATAAGTTTTTGTAAATGAATTAATTTTATGTAATAACCTATTTATTTATTTTTTAGGTCTCATCTTTTTCTTTATTGTAACATGTCCTTATCATGTTTACAATTCTTTGCTCCCCCAGTGTCTCAAAAGAAAGTATAATAAACTGCTGACTCCATGAACTTCAATGCAAAATTAGGTACATTTAGTTTTGACATTAAGAATTATTTTAATAATCCAAATAACCAGATGTGTAATCATAATGTCAAATATCGTGCTTGTATAATAACCTATTTAAAAAGAATACATCTTTTCTGTTCTACACTTTAAAAAAATTTACCTATTTCATTGCAGCATGCAGGGTCTCAGTAGTTGCCACACAGCATAGTTGCCCCATGGCATGTGAGATCCTTAGTTCCCTGACCGGGGATCGAACCCACATCCTCTGCATTGGAAGGTGGACTCTTTTTTTTTTTTTTTTGGAAGGTGGACTCTTAACCACTGGAGGACCAGGGAAGTCCCATGTTATATACTTCTCAAGAGCACTGTTTACCATCAGAGCCACAAATATAGTAGAGGCTCCAGAGTTACATGGTGAGGTCATGCTTCTTCTGAGATGATTCCTTTGGCTTCTCCTTAAGTCAAGCTCCGACTGCTGAGGCTGTGAGAGGAGGTGTGGGTCGGGGGCCTTGTGTATCAACCCCCTTCTCTCCAGAGTCCCTAGCTCAAGGATCTGTAAGAAGTGTATCAAAACATTAGACCAAGTGGCTGGCTCCACTTCAGCTATGGTGTTCTAATGGGAGTTCTGAACACTCTGAAAACAGTCCATTCTTTAAGGTTGATGAGCATTCCTTTTATAATTTGCTGACATTGTGTGTTGGACAAGCTGCTAATATAGCTGATAGAGCAAAATTAAAATTCAGCTAGCCACATCCTGATGGTTGATCATAAATCCAAAATTGGCAAAGTCCATTTAATGAGGTTTTATTATCCACATATACATGTGTATGTATATAGGGTTATATGTATGTGAATCAATAAGGATAGCAATTTAGAACTGAAGGGACACAGAAAAATGAATTCTATTTAAAGCCTACAATTTTGCAGAAGAAGAGATTTGTGACTGGTAAATTGTTCTTCTTGTACCCAAGAGACTAGCTCTGTATTTAAACACAATCCAGAAATAGCCTCCTTTACAGATGTAATTTGCTATGACTCCGTGGCTCCGCTGAGCACATACATGTTATGTAACGCTCTTAGTCCTATTAGCTGTGTCTTACCTTCCTGTAAGTCTCCAGCAGCCACTTTGAAGACAGAGAGGTTTTTTCTATTTACAATCTCCATTTATCTTTGCCCAGTCCATCCCCATGTCTGGTACTGGACCGAGCATCAGTCAAGCCAATAGGCAGCCATGATCCTGCACTGAAATCAAGGAAACACGCAGCCAGGTGATAGATTTCTTGGGAGATTTGCCAATCTTCCGCTCCAGTACATCCGACAGCTTCCCCGGTTAACCTTGTGTGCTATTTGGAGTGCTGTGGTCTTTACTCTTCTCTCGATAATGGAAGCTCAGCCCTTGTGATAGGGCTAGCCCGTCCTATTGTTTCCGCGCCCTAACACCAACAGTTGCAGGGGACTGCACTGGGTTTAGGTTCTCTGGTTTGGACACAATTTAGAATTGTTGCCACTCACCAGCCCTCTTTTCATGGTGCCCCTCAGCTCAATCTCCTCCATTCAGGCAACCTGAGTGGTAAATAACACAGCAGCCTATGTAATCCCACCCTGAGATATGAAGCTATTGCTTGCCTGGCACTGTTACATAAAATGAATGGGTGTTGAATACTTTGAAAGAGTGAATGTGGATATTATTCACTCAGCCAGTATTTATTGAGTACCTAATATATTATACAGTGTATTAAATAGCAGCGACATCATTTTTCTGACAAAGGTCCATACAGCCCAAACTATGGTTTTTCCAGTAGTCATGCGTGGATGTGAGTGGAGGACCATAAAGAAGGCTGAGCGCTGAAGAACTGATATTTTCAAATTGTGGTGTTGGAGAAGATTCTTGAGAGTCCCTTGGACTGCAAGGAGATCAAACTAGTCGATCCTGAAGAAAATCAACCTTAAATATTCATTGGAAGGACTGCTGCTAAAGCTCTAATACTCTGGCTACTTGAGGTGAAGAGCTGACGTATTAGAAAAGACCCTGATGCAGGGAAAGATTGAAGCAAAAGGAGAAGAGGGTGGCAAAGGATGAGGTGGTTAGATACCATCACCAACTCTATGGACATGAATTCGAGCAAACTCCAGGAGATAGTGGAGGACAGAGGAGTCTGGCATGCGACAGTCCATGAGGTCACAAAGAGTTGGACACAGCTTAGCAGCAACAACCTAATATATACGAAACCAGATCCTTTTCTAGGTGCTAGAGACACAGCAGAAAACAAGATCAAATTTCTGCCCTCATGGAGTCTACATTCTAGCAGGAAGTGCACAATAAACAAATAAATTAACAGATATATAATATAAAGTCACTGCTTAAGAGTTAAATGCTGTGAAAAAAAATATCAGGAGAAGGGAATGGAAAATGACATCACTAATCAACATCTCTAATCATCAGGGAAATACAAATCAAAACCTCGATGAGTTATCACCCACATTGTCAGAATGGCTATTATCAAAAAGACAAGACATAACAGGTATTGGCAATAACGTGGAAAAAGGAAACTCTTGTGTACCGCAGATGAAATTGTAAATTGGTGCAGGCACTTTGTAAAACAGTGTGGAGGTTTCTCAAAAAGTTAAAAATGAAAAAAAGGAAGAGGCATTGGCCCTGAACAGGAAGTCACTGTTATTATTGTGACAAAAGTTACTGAGAGATCAAAGGTCATTTATTGAGTGTCTTCCATTTGTTGGGCATTCGATTTAGAGATGGATAAGACACAGGCCTTGACTTCAAGAAGCTCCAGGACAGAATTGTGAACAAATCAAAATGTCAGAGAATGAATGCAACAAAAGCATTTACAACTCTCCAAGCTTGCTGCTCTTGTTCCCACTTTATACATGAGAATCCAAGACTCAGGATTAAATGATTTGTTCAGTGTTATACAACAGACAAAACTGAAATCCAGCATGGAGATAGGGAATTAAAACTTAAGCCCTTCCTGTCATTCCATACAACCTTCTTCAGAAAGCAAGAGCAGAGGGAATCCAGCCCAATGCCTCGCTGGATGCTAGAATCCTTGCATCCTTCAGCAGAAAGCCAACATCTTGGTCATAGATGATGAATGTAAAATGGAGGATTACATATGCTTTGTGTTGGTTTATAAGTCTATTCTTTTTACCCATTGACTTAGGTTGTCCATCAAACTAGCGTTTGTAATGTTAAGTAGATTTGCATACCTATCCTGGGCTAGTAGAAATATGAGATGTCCCCTAGAGGGTACGTTGGTCAGTTTTCAAAATATCTGAGTGAGTCATAGATCATAGCCTTTTAGTGAATTGGATTTTTGTTCATATAATGATGATAGTATTTTGATGATAAAGGGAAAACTGAATGAATCATTAGGTCTTCCGTTCCTGAGAAGTAAAGAGTATTGTGGACGGTAATACAGTATCCTGAGAGCTAGAGTGTCTGTACAACTTTCGGCTCTGTTAGCCACTATGGAGCTATTACTACAATGTTCTGTATCAGTATTTATTGAGTGTGCCATAACAGTTCAATGTGAAATGGCTATTCATATTCATTCAGAAAAATATCCATGAGCTAAATGTTTGCAGAACATTTACCATAATTTTGTTAGGATAAATTATAGGCACCATACTATTGTTCCTGTGTTAAGAAAGAGAAATTCAACTAGAGCAGGAAATAAAAATATGCACTTCACTTGGGTACAGTAATAAATCATTGGAAAAGTCCAAGGTCAGACAGAATTCTAGTGAGTACTAGCCTGGATTAATAGAGCTTTAGTTTTTAAAACAAAACTTTTGGGGAATATGAAGGGCACAAAAACAAACCTGACCACTAAGAGTTGACTTTGTGTGGCCTTTCGGAGAGAAATTTAATGAGTACATTTAATGCTCCGGCAAGAACTGGGATAATTATGAAAACTAGAAAGGATTAGAAAGCTTGATGGATCAGGACAATGTTTCTGTGCCATCGTTTTACACTGGAGGTGTTTGCATTTTGTTCATTTCTTATAGAGAATTTTGTATTGTCTATTTGAGGTCTTGATTTTGTTTTACTTCAGTTCTAGTTAGCATAATGCTAAATGCCAATATTCTGTTACTTCAATTCTCTCCTCCTTTCCCAATTCCCAAGCCCTTCCATGGAAACTCAGTACTGAAAGTCTGTCTCAGGAGTGGGTTGCCAAGCCCTCTTCCAGGGGATTTTCCCTACCCAGGGATCGAACCCATGTCTCTTGTATCTCCTGCGACGGCAGTCAGGTTCTTTACCACTAGAATCACCTTGGAAGTCCGTTTACTAACAGAGGCCCTGGCAAATCTGCAGGTGTCCCTTCCCCACTTTGATGATAGAGCATTGGAGCCAAGTTGAGCCTGGTATTCAGGTAGCCTTCACTCTTGAATCTGTTGGAACACACTTTCAATAGAATTCTGGTGGAATCTGGAAAATAATGACAAGGGAAAAAAAATAACCCAATGCAGGTCTAGATACTCAGAATATTTTATTTACAGTGGGCAAATATCCTTACAGTTTTAGGAGCTCGTCCCATGTGTGTGTTTGATATGGAAACAGGATCTCAGATGTTTCTCTCTCTGGAGAGGATATTTATTTACATAAAAGAAAGGCAAGGTTAGACTGGTTTGTCTTCGAACCTGTGTGCGCAAGCCCCTGGTATAAGGAACTAGATCTATTAGGATCTATTTATTATTACTATTTAGCAATTAGGGTCTCTTCTATTATTTTCTTTTTATTGTTTTTTTTTTCCTTTGGTCTTATTTTTTAAAAGAGAAGTAGATGGAAAAACATATGGCCCTCTTCCTTTGGATCAGAAGGTGAACATTCTCTCATCATGGAGCAAATTATTTGGGAAAGAGTAAATTAAAAAGTTAGAACAGTTTGAGATGGGAACACTCAGCTTATTTCTTTGCCAATAATAGATATTACCTCATGACTATGTTTGAAATTTTCCTCAGTCTATTTTGAAGGGCTGGAATTGATCAATTTAAGCATTTCCATGACACCAACTTGATTTTTCTCCATCTGAATTTCATATAGTTGCTTCTAGCTAGAAGGTAATTTGTTTGGCTCATTATAAAAAATGTTGAAATGGCCAAAGTTTCCAAGATCATTTCTATTTTTTTCTTTCTTTTGGTAAAACCAAACTGCTTAGCCAATTGTCCAATTAAAATTAATTTCCTATGAGGAAATCTTGTTCTTATGGTGAAGGTTCCTAATTTACTTGGACATCTTTAGATATATTCGGTTCAATTCAGTTCAGTCACTCAGTCGTGTCTGACTCTTTGTGACCCCATGAACCACAGCACGCCAAGGCCTCCCTGTCCATTACCAACTCCTGGAGTTTACCCAAACTCATGTCGATCGAGTCGGTGATGCCATCCAGCTATCTCATCCTCTGTTTTCCCCTTCTCCTCCTGCCCTCAATCCTTCCCAGCATCAGGGTCTTTTCTAATGAGTCAACTCTTGGCATGAGGTGGCCAAAGGATTGGAGTTTCAGCTTCAACATCAGTCCTTCCAATGAACACCCAGGACTGATCTCCTTTAGGATGAACTGGTTGAATCCCCTTGCAGTCCAAGGGACTCTCGAATCTTCTCCAACACCACAGTTCAAAAGCATCAATTCTTCGGCACTCAGCTTTCTTCACAGTCCAACTCTCACATCCATACATGACTACTGGAAAAAGCATAGCCTTGACTATACGCACCTTTGTTGGCAAAGTAACGTCTCTGTTTTTCAATATGCTATCTAGGTTGGTCATAACTTTCCTTCCAAGGAGTAAACGTCTTTTAATTTCTGGCTGAAATCACCATCTGCAGTGATTTTGGAGCCCAAACAAATAAGGTCTGACACTGTTTCTACTGTTTCCCAATTTATTTCCCATGAAAGGATGGGACCAGATGCCATGATCTTAGTTTTCTGAATGTATAAGTTGAGTTGGCCAAAAGTCTCATTTTCCATAATTTTATGGAAAAACCTGATGAACTTTTTGGCAAACCCAATAATTTGATTATTTTACAATGGTTAGACTTTTCTTTCTTTGGACCAACATCTATTCTGTGATTTTCCCTTTCTGTAGTTTTTTCTACTCATTATTCAGACAGTTTTGCTCTTCTAGTATTTTTAATACTATTTTAATCACTGTAGCTTTGTAATATATTTTGAAATTAGGATACCTCCAGCTTTATTCTTCTTTCTCAAGATCTTGGGAGCAAAACAGCTTTGGTTATTCAAGATCTTTTGTGACTTCATATGAATTTTAGGATGTTTTTCTATAAAAAGATACCATTGGGATTTTGACAGAAATAGTATTGAACCTGTAGATTATTTTGGATAGTATGGATATGTTAACAATATTGAGTCTGAACATGGGGTGTTTTCCGTTTATTTGTATTTTTATTTTCTTCTTTCTTTCTTCCATGAAGTACAGCTTTCAGTGTACAAGTTTTTCCAACTATTTGGTTAAATTTATTTCTAAGTATTTTATGCTTTTGATGTTATTGCAAATGAGATTGTTTTCTTGATTTTCTTTTTGGTAGATCATAGTTAATATATAGAAATGAAACTTGTTTTTTTAAATTAATTAATTTATTTTAATTGGAGGCTAATTACTTTACAATATTGTAGTGGTTTTTGTCATATGGAATTTGTTCTTGTCTATTGATTTTCTGTCCTGCAGTTTTACTGAATTCATAATTAGTTCTAAGACTTTTTTTTTATGGTGAAATCTTTAGAATTTGCTATGTATGGGAGCAAATTATCTATAAACAGAGATCCTTTTACTTTTTCCTTTCTGATTTGGATGCCTTTTATTTTTCCTTGCCTAATTGCTTTAAGACTTTCCATACTATGTTGAACAGAAGTTTCACCACTATATTTCAATCAAACACCAGTAACAGTGATTTAATCTCTTATATATATATATTTTTTTTTCTCTTTCATTCCAACACTGCTGCCACTTTGGTTTTCATCACTTCTCTCTCTGCAACAGCCTAACTGATTTCTTCCTGATCCTCCGTTGCTCCTTTTGATTTTTCCACATCTCAGTGGAATGACATTTCAGTAATAAAAATGCTCCCTTTCTTAAACACATATTATGTATTCCTTTAACTTTTAGGACAAAAATAACATTAATTTTTTTTTTTTTTTGCTTAGCATGTAAGGCCCTTCATGATCTGATTTTCATACATCTCTTTAGTTTCATCTTTTACCAGCCCTTCATACAAAGCATTTACCAAATAGAACTCCTATCATCATTTAAATATTGTGCACTTTCCTAACCCTGGTCTGTGGTGCAAGCTTTGAACACTGCAAGATCTTTTTCAGATTACCTTCTCTGGATCTGCCTCTTATCCTTCGACTCATTCATCATCAGTCAGCTCAGTGTCACTGTCTCCCAGTTTCATTCAGATGTCCCTCTTTTGTGCTCTTCTAGTGTCCACATCACATATCTTTTTAACTAGACCACATGCTTCTAGAGTTGTTACTCTATGTTTTTTAGTATATTTTCTACTATGAATAGTGAATTAAGTGAAAGTGTTAGTCACTCAGTCATGTCCAAGTCTTTGTGACCCCATAGACTGTGTAGCCCATGAGGCTTCTCTGTCCACGGGATTCTCCAGGAAAGAATACTGGAGTGGGTACCATTCCCGTCTCCAGGGATCTTTCCGACCCAGGGATCAGACCCAGGTCTTCCTCATTGCAGGCAGATTCTTTACCATCTGACCCACCAGGGAAACCCATTTTCTGCTATAGTCACTGATTCTTTTTACATTCTAACAAAATAAAATAATTGAGGGGATACCTATTGAGGGAACTGATAGCATTGGGCTGCAGAAGAGGACAGTGTGGAGGAGTGAGGTGGGCAATAGAGAGGCGATGGATCATGATACCCGCTTCCACATCTGAGAGCTTTCATAATGGAGGGCTTCTAAAGCCATCTGGGGGATATTGCAGGGGAGCAGACTTTCTCTTGATATAAGAAAAATGAGCAGTGTTGTCTGAATAGAGAATAGGCTACTGGGTCATGAGGATGTGAATAAATCACTTATGGGTCTGTTTAGAGAAATGTTGGACTCTGTCTTTTGATTGAGTAAGTTTTCTGTTGAAGGAAGGAATTCAGCCTTTTCTGGAGGGCTAGGTCAGATGGCCTGTGAGGTTTCTTCCAAATGTTTAAAAAAATATTTATTCATTCATTTATTTTTGGTTGGATGGGGTCTTAGTTGAAGCACGCAGGGACTTTCCGTTGTGGTGTGAAGGCCCTTAGCTGAGGTAAGGAACATAGGGGAAATCTCTGTACCTTCCTTTCAAGTTTGTCGTAAACCTAAAGCTGCTCTAAAAGGTAATGTATTAAAAAAGTAAGTAACAGCCTCTTCGCCCTTGTACCCTGAAAACAGACTGACCTACCTAGTACCATTCAGAAACTACCAGTATAGGCAAAGGATTCATTGCACAAGTGTTTGATGGAGAGGCTTCCTGATTTCTGTGTTTCACTCTTTTCCTCATCAGTAGCATCCCAGTCCTGATGGCCAGTGTTTCACAGTACAATGGTCAAGGAACAATGTTTCATGTATCCTGAGACATCTATCTCGCTCTACCTTGTGTGATGAACACATTGCTTTTTTGTGCTTGAATATCTACCCAGTTATATAGTGAATGATGTCTTCAATCTTCATTTACCCTCTGTAGCTGTTGTATCTGTCCTTAGCCAAGATCCCATAAGTAATTGCTAAGCAGAATTGAATTTAGGTGGCAGGACAAATCAGATTCAGCTAACCCATTCTAAAATAATGTAGTATCTACCAGAGGGATAAAAATAGGGGGGAAAAAAAAAAGAAAAACCTGAACATGGGACCTCAGGATACTCTGGCATTTCAGTTCCTGAAATGTGGCAAGTTGATAGTACTGGCCGGTTGGGAAGGGAGAAATGCCAGTTATAGGGTAAGGAGGTGAACAGTACAGCTGAGGGTCAATAGCAGGCACATGGGGCTGAGCACCTATGTCCTGACTTAGCCTTAAGTGGTCCTCAGTAGCATCTGAGAGGTAGATCCCCCTGGGGATCCAGGAAATATCGCAAACACAGGGAATTCAGTCCATTGTTAATGTTGGCTAGATTATACACAGTATGAGTTAAAATACCAGAATTCACAAAGCAAGAATGTTTCTGTCTTTTTCATAGGCATCTAAAAATGGCATTGGCTACCAAAGAGAAAGAAAGAAACCACGAGATTTTTCAAGAGGAGGAGAAAAGATTTTGATTCCTCTTTTTTTTTCTTACAGATTTTTTTTATGGCTCACAAAGCTATGCTCATCAATCCTTTGGTGTTGACAGCAAGGTATCCCACAGTATCTACCAGGTAGCTGTTGATCTGTAAATCATCCACCTTCTCTCCCAGACCTATTGCCTCTGGGGAGCCCCTGCGTGGCAGCATCCTGCTTGGAGCTGAAAATAATTGCTGATCTTTATAAAAGGCACAGAGAGGCCTGAGGGAAGGAATACTGGCCTAGAGAATAGTGGCAGTGGCACAAAAGGAGCTGCCCAGTCTGTACAGTAACCTTTTTCTCAAAAGTTCAACTGAAAGCCTTCCCAAGTCTGCGCGTCAAGTTCTGTTGGCTGGTTATCTGCGGCAGCAGAGATCAGATATGATGACAAAGCTATGTGCACCCTGGGTGGAGAGACATTCCCATGATGTGCCCTGTGGGACTTTTTCCTTCCAGCTGACAGCATCGTCTGTTTAAAAAAAAAAAGTCATGCTTCTAATCAAGACTGAAGCTGAGAAATTGTCCTGACAGGGATGGAAGCTGTAGCACGCATGGCCTGTTAGATTTGCATTCTTTGTTCAGTGGGATGTAAAGTCACTACCAACAAATTGAAATACCAAGGCTCTTCTCTCCGACTTTCCTATACACAAGCACTCCACCCGCCACACACATGCCTGTAGACACACACATCCACCTTACCACTATAGAGTCAAGCCTTTTTTTTTTTCTATTTAGTTGCAGGTGGAGTCAATCAATCAATTTCTCTCTGTGTGTCTATCTCTCTCCAATACTTCCCTGACTCATGGCTGACTTTCCTTCCAGATTTGGTTGTTTTAAATTCAGGACAACCTTGATAAAATAAAGATACTTTACCACAAAGGAGATTTGGGGGAAAGAAAAAAAGCCTCTGTCCGTAAAGGAAATACTGAAAGTTGAGTCAAAAAAATATTTTTTTGAGTGGGTATTCATTGAGGAAATAAGTGACCGTTTCCCCATGATGACAGTTTGAAAGGGACAAGAGTTATCTAGAAGCATACAGTTTGATGCATTTGGTAGGGGGGAAAACAAGCCTCCCTACTTTATAATGACAGCTTGTGTCTTAGGTCTTCCTGACATGGGGATGTTGCCAAGGCAATAGCTTGGCAATCTTCTACATGGCTGCTTTTTACATTAATCCACACAGGTTTCACAGATGTTAATCTTTATAACACACCTATGTGGTCCAGAAGGGAAGACTCTATTTTTTTTTTTTTGTCTCTTTTTCATGAAGAATAATAGAAAACAAATGTTTCTGGTCTCACTTTTCCTTTCCAGGTCACACTGTCAGTGACCAAACCTTGGATTGTGACATGGCCTTAGGACCTCAGCCCAGGACTGTGGAGAAAAGAGAGCAGGAGACCTAAAGGGAATGAATGCAACCAGCCAGAGCAAGGACACAGCTGATGGTCAGAGCTTCAAGGTCTGCTACTGAGAAAATGTGGAGGCCAGCAGGCAGAAGCCCAAAAGGAACCAGAGCCAAAAGTCAGCCAAAAGTTAGCAAAGCGCAGAGCCAAAGCACAAGTCAGGAACCAAAGAAGCAGTCAACACCGAGCAAGAATGTCCTGTGTCAGCATCCAGCAAGTGCCCTCGTGACGGCCCCTCAGTGCAGTGGCGCTTCCTTACCCCAGATGTGGGCAGCTCCTTTGAAAAGCAGCCACTACAGCTGGGCTTGGGGGTGCGATTAACCTTGGAGTCAGGGTGAGCTGTTTACATTTTTACCACCTTTCCGCTATGAAAAGACAGAGACGAGATCTTTATAGCCAAGATGTCTCTGGAGTCATAAAATTCACCAAAGTGAACTTTATGGAGGCAGGGCTTAGACTAGGGTGGGTGAGGGAGGTGCCAAGGGTGTCGAACTTAAGGGGGCAGTCACTCTTAGGGTCATACAGATACAGGCCACTGGGACTTGGAGAGGGGAAGGTGCCTCCCTACCCAAGGCTAAGCACATTGGCCCTGAAACCTGATGGCCTCTGTTCTTTCTTAAGAGTATCTGCTTCAAGAAGGACAGAGAGGGACTTCCCTGGTGGTCCGGTGGTTAAGAATCTGCCTTCCAATGCAGGGGACATGGATTCGATCCCTGGTCTGGCAACTAAGATCCCACATGGCTTGGGGCAACTAAGCCCCAGCACCACAACTACTGAGCCCGTGCACCACAACTAGAGAGAAGGCCACACACTGCAACGAAGACCCAATGTGGTCAAATAAATATTTAAAAAAAGAACAGAGAGAAAGTTACTGAGAGACTTCAGCAAAGATTTGCTGAATGAATAGATAATGAATTAAAGCTGATAACAGAGAGAGCAGGACTCACATGAACCCCAGGAAAATACTCAGTGTTCTTCATTGTAGTTCCATCTGGTGATTCACAGACTTGTTTTATTTTATCTACTCATTTTTTTGAATCAATATCTATGTTAAGTGCCCACAAGCTTTACCTCTGAAACTTGTCATTCAAATCACTTTAATTGATTCTGATCCCAACCAAGTAAGACGTTAAGGAAAGAACAAGTACAAGAGAAGTAGCATAAAACTTTATCCAAGAAGACTTATTCATCAGGTTTGATTTGGGTTGGTTGTGAAGAGCTCCCTCACATCCATATTCTAAACCGAAACAGGAATTTCTTCAATTTTCCATTCAAGAGTGATTTTCTTTCTCCCTTTTTTCCCCACTGGGCTCCACAGATTGGGCTGTCTTCTCTCGGCTTCTGGGGCTGTCATCCGCCTCCGGGGTTTATAGTTGCTGACAACGTGCTTCAATAATTCATCAGGAACAGGATCCATTTTCTCAGTTGGCTCAGTGATGCAAAGCAGATTAAAAACATGCTTTTTGTCAGTGAAATAAGTCAAGAGGAATCAGAGACACCCTACGAGGAGTAATATTGAAGGAGTTACTGCTGTGAAATGTTTTCCCACCAAAGCACTACCGGATAAAACCAGAAACACACTGGGGTCTCACCAGTATCCTTGAATCTTGCTCGCCTAGTGACTGTACTCGAGACTCCCCTGTCCTGCTTCCAGAGTGTGGAGTTGATTTATTCTGGCTCTCAAGGTTTTAGAAAGGGAAATCTAAGGGCAAAATGAAATTCTAAATTCACTCAGTTTATAACCTTCTGCTTGCATTGTTTTTTATTAAATATTTTTTTTATTAGTTTTGCCAAACAATGACATGATATCACCATGGGTTCACATATGCTCCCCCTCCATATCCCCCCTCCCTCCTCCCTCCCCCCGGGAAATCTCGTTGCACCAGTCCCAAGCATCAATCCTGGGCCAGCTATTGCTTAGACATATGATAATTAACATGTTTCAATGCCATTCTCCCATATCATCCCACCCTTTCCCTCATCCACAGGGGCCCTGAGTCTATTCTATAAGGAAACAAGGCATAATAGTTGCTACTTAAACATCTTACTAACATAATTAGCAAACAAATGTTAGTAAGATGTTTAAGTAGCAACTATTATGCCTTGTTTCCTTAGCTCTCTTCAAAAGAAGATGCCTTTTATTTCTGCGTGGCCTCAGACAATGGGTCAGGAAAGAGAAGGCCAAACAGCCTTGGTGCTGACTCGTCAGAGAAAGAGCCTCCTGAGGATGTCCTGTTGCTCTGGTGTCTTTAATATTAGATATAAAAGTTCTGCATCAGGCTCAAGTCCCCAGACTGGCCTCATCCCAGAGGAGGCTGGAGCCTGCCAGGGCTTTCCATGTCCCAATTCTGTTGATCGATTATGCTCATTGAAATTCAGCAGCAAAAGAAGCTACCTGATCACTGCAGCCAGCTCCTCTCCCTGTGTAAACAGGACTGTGGCTCACAGGCATCGTAAACCACGGTTTCCATGGCCAACTTCAATATTCTGGGTTCCTCTCTGAAGCCAATGACCAGACCGACACCAGAAGATGGACGCACCCCTTCAGATAAAGAATGTATTTATTTAGGTTCATGCAGAAACCAAAGTAGAAAGAAGGGTGGGTGAGAAAAGCCTATACTGGTCTTTGCAGTTGAGCTGAGAGCCGCTTCGTGGAGCCTGGCTGACCACATCAGCAGCCATGTACACATAGCACACCCTTTGCATGACCTTGGCAGGTCTTGCATTTTCAGTTCAATTTCGGCATTAGCGGTTTTCCTAGATTTTTCTTCCTTGACTTTCCCACATATCTCATATTATTATCAAAAGTGTGTTTTGGATAGACTGGTCCTAGCCATTAAGTGAAAAATTATGCTTTTGAAGAGTGTATTTGTAATGAAATATTGCAAGGTTTGCTATCTGGAAATCAAGTGACATTTGATATGTCCTTATATATATCAGTACATATAAATGTACATAGATGTACAGATAGATGGGCTTCCCTGATGGTTCAGTGGTAAAGAATCCACCTGCCAACGCAAGAGAAGCAAGAGACATGGGTTTGATCCCTGAGTCAGGCAGATCCCCTGGAGTAGAAAACAGCAACCCATTCTAGTATGCTTATCTGGAAAATTCCATGGACAGAGGAGCCTGGTGGGCTACAGTCCACTTGGCAGCAAAGAGTCAGATATGACTGAGCAACTGAGCATACATATAGATAGACAGTTCTAGATGTAAAATATTAACTATATTTATATAAAGTTTTCTTTAGGTAAGTAAATATATAACTTAACCTTGGTTCCACTTGGCTTTTGGCAAGAGGTTGGCATCTTGCTTTTCATCCAATTGGCAAATGCACATAATTAATAAATGAGTTTAAAGGATATAATTTCTCCTTTTGTTTTCTTTAACATGCAATTTGAGATTGGAATAAAACAGAATGAATATCAACAGAGGCCCAAAACCTTCCATAAACTTTAATAGGATAAGCCTGTGGTAGCTGGAACCCTAGCCCTGGAGGTCTACACTGATCCAGAAATTCCAGTCATCAAAGTCTGGCTTTTTTTTTTTTTTGCTTCTCTATAATATTCTGCAGCTTGTAGTAGTCCTAAAAGGGTTGCGCCTTCACTCTTAAAACTCTGTCCCAGGCTGAAGGAAGAACTGACTTCGAAATGTGTCCTGAAAACGACTTAGTCCCAGCTCTGGCCCCACAAAGGTGAGTCTTCTAGGTGTTAAAACCATCATGGTTCCAGATACAAGGGATGTGCTCATAGGCTTCACTGCAGGGATGCTGGGAGCAACTTGCTCCCGCACGTGAATGCCATGTGGACGCACCAAAATGCAGGAGTGGGCACAGGACTGGAGATGCTCTGCTCCTACCACGTACTGCACCAGCAGAGCCCGGCTCGGCCCATGACACAACGCCATACTCACAACACAGCAGAGCCCAGCTCCACACATGCCACAATGCTACACTCACGACACAGCTGAGGCAGCAGATTTGAGAGCATTCCTCATAAAGAGGTGCCGGTCCTCATCCAGGGTGCAGTGTCTACTTGGTAGTAATGGATGTTGTACGGTGTGGCATCCTCAGCGGGCAGAATACAGAGTTCCAGGAATTAGGAGTGGAGGCAGGACTGGCCCTGCTTACCATCACCCCAGGTTACCTGCTTGGAGAATTTATCTTCCTCTCCTTGCATGTCTAGGCTCTGTGGGTTTAATGGCCCCAATTCCCTCCGGTTCTTCCACCAGAGGACATGGCTTGAGTCCTGTAACCATAGCTGACAGCTGGGCCCTCTGGGTCCTTTGTGCCAAGGGACCAATAGGCCAGAAGGGGATGTCTCCTGGCATTAGGAGGAGACTGGGAGACTGTCATACAGTACAGGCAAGGAAGAATCTATTTGACACCCATATTTTTTAAGTGCCTCTTGGTGCTACTTTGCCCAATTTTAACCATAATAGACAAGTTCAGAAACCTTAGTCAGAGAAGAATATGGTGATTGGGAGCTCAGACTTCACTAGTGGGTTTTCGCCAGCAGGTGAGACATCCAACCCTGTGGAGCTGCTAGGTAAGATTGAGGAGAATATAGAACAGATGGAGGAGGGGCAGACAGTGAGTTTCCCTTGTGACTCCAAGACTGGATGCTCAGCTGGGGCTGTACCTAATGCCGCTAAATCTCAGTAAGTTTTACTTGAGAAAGGATACACCAGCACCTTTTTTTTTTTTAAATTTTCTTTACTTTATTGTGTTGGTTTTGCCATACATTGACATGAATCCGCCATGGGTTTACATATGCTCCCCCTCCAGAACCCCTCTCCCTCCTCCCTCCCTCCTCCCTCCCCCTGGGACATCTCGGTGCACCAGCCGCGAGCATCAATCCTGGGCTGGCGATTGATTTCACATATGATAATTAACATGTTTCAATGCCATTCTCCCATATCATCCCACCCTTTCCCTCTTCCACAGAGTCCATGAGACTGTTCTATACATCTGCGTTTCTTTTGCTGTCTCACATGCAGGGTTCTCATTACCATCTTTCTAAATTCCATATATATGTGTTAGTATACTGTATTTTTAATCTTAACAAAACTTCTCCCAGAATGTTGACAAAGAAGTATATTCAAAGGGTGGACTTGTGAACTCTGTGAAGTGCAGCCTAGATCCTCATTCAGTACCAAAAAGCTTATTCCCCAAGCTGCTGGGAGTGCTGCAAATGGATATCTTTGGCTGTCAACTTTCTTTGGAATAGTCTGAACTGAAGAGAGCCACTGGAATCCAGGAACAGGTTGATCTGAGGATGTCAGACTTGTTGCCTCTTGCTGAAACAGTTTATCTCTATACTTTGCAGCTTCAGAATTCAACTGTGGGGTTTGTTGAGGGTTTTGTGAAGACTGTAGTTTTAGCCCAATATCTCCCTTTGTCTACTGCTTTTATCTTTGTCTTCCTTCCCTTCTTTAGGTGTTAATCAAGACAACCAATAATAAACTTCCTCCATGCAAACTACTACTCCGTTTCTGGTTCCAGAGAAACCTAACTTGCAGCAGTACTATGGAAAAAACGAAACAGGGTTGTTCTTGTTCAGTCACTGAGTTGTTTCTGACTCAGAGGATGAGATGGTTGGATGGCATCACTGACTCAATGGATATGAATTTGAGCAAACCCCTGGAGACAGTGAAGGACAGAGAAGCCTGGCATGCTACAGTCCATGGAGTCACAAAGACTTGAAACAGGGCGATGGAATAAATATCAGGAGGGGCTGGGCTCAGTGGAGGCTCAGTGGTGAAGAAGCCAATGCAGGCGATGCAGGGCATATAGATTCAATCCTTGGGCTGGGAAGATCCCCTGGAGGAGAAAATGGCAACCTGCTCCAGTATTCTTGTCAAAGAAAATCCTGTGGACAGAGGGGCCTCAAGTCCATGGGGTTGCAAAAGAATCAGACACACGTGAGCACAGATCAGGAGGGGCTGCTCTAGTTAAGATAGGCAGGTAGGACTCCTCCAAGGAGCTGATATTTGAACTGATATGTGAATGACGAAACAGGGCATGGAAAGATCTTGGGGAGAGCCTTCCAGACAGAGAGATGTATGAAGACCCAAAGGGGAGAATGAATTGGATATGTTCCCCAAAAAGGCCAGCGTTAACTCCGATGTGATAAACCAAAAATGGGCTGGTAAGAAAAGCTACCGAATCATGGACTCTGAACTTTATTCTAAATACAGTAAAGAATTATTAGTGGTAATTTAAAGTATTACTTTGACTTCTACTTTGCAAGTGTAGTGAATGACTTGCCGATGTTCAAAAGAACATCGGGAAGGATGGTGAGATATAAGACCACTCTGGAAAGAAATGCAGTGTTTGGGGAAAGGGTGGTGATGGTGGTATGTGACTGACTTTGCTATTTATTTCGGAGGCAAATCTGAAAGACGTTGTGATGGGTTACATGCAGGTGAGTGAAAAAAGAATAAAAATGACCGCTAGGATAGGCCATGAGCATTCAGGGCCAACTCACTAACTGGGATCTGAAAGACTAGCAGTACTGCAGAGGAGAATGTCTGAGAGGAGGTCTAAAGCACTCTGAGGGTAGGGCGTAAGGTTCTAGAGAAAAGAATGGATTCAAAGTTTAATTACCTAATGAAGTAGTGAATTCAACTTTGCTGATCTTTGCCATCCTTCTCTGCCTCAGTCTCTAGTTTTGCATCTTTTCCTAGGCATTTTGACGTTTGTCAGCCCTCCATCTGTAATTGTCTATAAACTGGTAGCAGTTTTTCAGAGAGTCTGCATTTTCAGCCGCCTCCTAGGTGGCACTGATGCCGTGGTCAGAGCATCAAGGTTTCAGTCAGACAGACCCCACTTTGAATCATCCCCTGGCCAATTATCAGTTGTATAAAGCTAGTAAAATTTAAATCTCAGAGCTTTCGTTTCCTTTAAAACAAGAACAATACAATTACTTCATAAAGTTACCGAGAGAATTAAACGATATCAGGTCTCTCAAGCATAAAGCAAGCTGCCCAACTCCTGACTCACAATGGGGCTCACTCATTTGCTCTCAAACAAGCTGTATATTCACAAATTATACTAAAGTTTAAAAAATCATTGTAAGACCATTGGCGTTTAGAGAATTGTGCAGTTTCAACTACAGCTAAGTAACTCCCAATGGTCCACAGAACGTAGTCATTTGAACTTGCCCCACGCTTTTGAGTTCTGCGCACTGAGGGGAGGGTCGCTGGCTGGAGTGAGTCATGCTCCTGGGGTGAGACCTATCCAAGGCCCAGGATCCTCATCTCAGCCTAACTTCAGGGTCCTTGGTTCATTGTCTAATCTATGCAGCTTCTGTGAAACAAGAGAACCTCTGTATTTTATGGAAAATGCTCCT
The DNA here is from genome assembly GCA_007570785.1 of Antilocapra americana. Taxonomy (NCBI): domain Eukaryota; kingdom Metazoa; phylum Chordata; class Mammalia; order Artiodactyla; family Antilocapridae; genus Antilocapra; species Antilocapra americana. The sequence goes on from ML661908.1 coordinate 6,639,299, forward strand.
GCTCAACAAAGGCACAAACAGAAAAACAACAGCAAAAATCTCAAACCAACCAATGCAGAGTGTTGGCATGAAAGGGAAGCAAAAACTAAGAAATCGAAGAAATAATGATGATTAAACAGCAAAAGAGGAGTTTAGGATAATGTGTGGAGTGGGACTGCCACATTGGCCGTGGCTTGGAGCCATGACATGAATGCTTTTACCATGTGCCCCATAAAGAAATAAGGAAAGGCAATTCACGAACTATTTCAATAAATTTTCCAGACAGAATTCATATTAGTTGCTTTACAAATGAGTCTACTCCTCTATTTATAGAATTATAAAGGTCTTAGGGGTTCAATTAAGAATTTTTAATGATATCTGACTGAACCTTATGGAAAATATTCTGTGCTATAATGGTATCTGTGATCTGGGGAATTTGTAAATTGTTAAAAGGAAATTGTTAACCATTGGGTTGGTAATTTACACTGTCAAGAGAGAATTGGCACCTTTCATTTTCTAATTTACACTAAGACCATGGTGTTTGTCAATAGATATTCAGCACCATGTACACAAAGTACAGGGACAAATAAACATGCCCTCTTTTGAGGAAGGGAAAACACTGGCTCCATGATACAAAAATAACATAACCCTGAAAAATCGGGAGGATAAATTGTCCTCGGGAAATAACTATAACTAGCAGATGCTCATAATATAGGTACATTTAAACAATAGCTAATCCCTTGGTAACCGTTCAGAGAGACAAAGGGGAGATATAATTTATTATGATGCTAAAGCTCTGAGCCAGCCCTAAGAGATATGGCACTTCCTAAAAGTGATCAGCAAATCTCAGCTCTTTCTATCTCTGTGAAGTCACTTAACTTTGGATCCTTCCTGTGCTAGCTAGGGCTAAAACATGCCTAAAAATAAACCTATTTCCACAAAAAATAATTTTTACTTACATCCACAAACAAAACAAAACAAGACAGCACATTTTCACAAGGCTCTGATGAGTCTCAACACTGTGATATTCCTTTCATTTGAGCCTTGCAATCCTTGTGGGACTTGTCATGATTGTTTGAAGAGTCCTAGTTGAATTCGGTAGACATGCTAGGCTTTGTTGCACAAAGACTGTTATTTCCTAGGGCAGGTTAAAGCAAGTAAATCACGCTAATTCCTCTGCATTATCTTTTGGAATCCTCACTTAAAATGCAGATACTCTAGGGAAGGTAACACATTAAAGATCCTTAAGAGAAACACTATCAAGAGAGACGAGGCCAAGGTCAATTCCCATCTGAATAACTTCCACAGAATGTCATTCATTCTTCGAAAGCATTTTAAGACTTTTTCAAGAATTCACTTAGAAGCCTTATCAGAAATTTCCTGGTCTCGTGATGGAGTTAGGCTAACCATTGGCATCACCAATGAAATGAAATAGGAGAAAAAAATGTAGTCTGGCATTCAAGTAGTCTTAATCAACGTGGGGAAATAAACTTTTGTTGAGTCTCCTAAGTCCCTGACTCTGTCCTATGAGCTTTGCGCCTGGTATCTCATCAAATCCCTTCTCCAATGCCTTTATGCTCTCACTTCTATCACTGTTTTATGGATGGGAAACTGAGGCTATGGGAGGCTAAGTAGCTGCCATGAGGAGCTGATAAATAGCAGATCTTGGAATCAAAGTTTATCTATCTCCTTTCAAAGCTCACTAACCCCAGAAAAAGATCTCAGGTAGGAGATTTCGTCCAGGGCATTTTGATTCTTTCTGTCAGCATCCAGGTCTGTAAGGTCCTGACTTGTACAGAGGCTCTTCAAGAGAAGACACGTAGAAGATAAAAGGCTACCATGTTAAGCATTACAAGACCTACTCTCAAGCAGGACTGGAGCAGCAATGGAAGCAATTTCCCGTGTCCTATTCAGAAGAAGTGCCTCATTTCTTTATTTTTAAAATATTTAAAAAGTGAGTCTGTGTCAAAGCTAAGCATAATCTTACCATATGATTCAGTGATCCTGCTCCCAAATGAGCCAAAACTCAGGTCCGCATAAAACATTGCACACACATTTTTATAGTTGCTTTACTTAAATCTGTCCAAGTTGGATGCAACCAAAATGTAATTCAATAGATGAATGGATAAGCAAATTGTGGTACATTCAGACAATGGAAAATCACTTAGTGATGGGAAGAAGTGAGCTAGTGAAAATGACATGGAGAAAACAGTGCATATTGCAAATGAAATAAGCCAGGCTGAAAAGCTGCATACTGTATGATTCTCACTATGACATTCTGGAAAACAGAACTACAGACAGAGTGGAACTATCAGAGGTTTCCAGAGGGCTGGTAGAGTTGGTGGGGTGGGGGAAGGAGATGAATAGCAGCTGGTACACAGAGCATTTTTAGGGCAGGAAACTATTCTGTATAATACTATAACGGTGGATATATGACTATGCATTTACCAAAACCACAGAACTGTACAACACAAAGAATGAACCCTGGTGTAAAACTGTGAACTTTAGTTAATAAGAATGTGTCAGTATTGGTCCATCGATTGTACCACACCAATGCAAGACGTTAATAATAGGAAAACTGTGGGCAGAAGGTGCGATGTCTTAGAAAGAGAATGTGTGGAAACTCTGTACTTTCTGTTCAATTTTTCTATAAACCTAACACTGTTCTAAGAAGTACACTAATTTAAAAAATCATTCTAAATATAGACAATAATATTGTCCTATGATTATGTAATGTGATAAATATCACCACAGTGGTAATCATATTACAATACAGAAGTGTATCAAAGAACATCTTGTACATCTTAAGTTTACACAATGTTGTCATTCAGTTGCTAAGTCGGGTCCAACTCCGAGACTCCATGGATTGCAGCATGCCAGGCTCCTCTGTCCTCCACTATTTCCTGGAGTTTGCTTATATTCATGTCCATTGAGGAAGTGATGCCATCCTACCATCTCATCCTCTGCTGCCTCCTTCTCCTTTTGCCTCAGTCTTTCTCAGCATCAGGGTCTTTTCCAATGAAAAGATCGGTTCTTTGCATCAGGTGGCCAAAGTATTGGAGCTCCAATGTTATGTACCAAATATATTAAGTTAAAAAAAAAATCATTCCCTGGCAGTCCAGTGCTTAAGACTGTGTTTCCACTGTAGGGAACACAGGTTTGACCCCTGGTCAGGGAACTAAGATCCCACATGCTGTGTGGCATGGCCAAAAACTTAAAAAAAAAAAATTCAAATACTTAAAGACAAAACTTCAGGTGGATACAGTCTATGGGTCAACATTTTGTGATCTCTGCTAAAATTGGTTTCCAGCACTCAGTAAATGCTTGTGTTCAACGAATTAAAAAATAAAAAAAGTAAAATATCAATCATTCCAAAGCTATTCCATTTTTCTAATATCTTATTAAACTATAGCAGATATGGGTGGAGAAAAAAGAAGTAATAAGACTAGTGTAAAAGAAAGGAAGAGGCAGAAAATAATATAAGAAATATATTGCATGGATTTATATTATATATAATATACTGTATATTATATATTGTGTGGATCACAATAAACTGTGGAAAATTCTTAAAGAGATGGGAATATCAGACCATCTTACTTGTCTCTTGAGAAACCTGCAGGTCAGGAAACAACAGTTAGAACTGGACATGGAACAGCAGACTGGTTCCAAATAGAAAAGGAGTATGTCAAGGCTGTATATTGTCACCCTGCTTATTTAACTTATATGCAGAGTTCATCATGAGAAACGCTGAGCTGGATGAAGCACAACCTGAAATCAAGATTGCTGGGAGAAATATCAATAACCTCAGATATGCAGATGATACCACCCTTATGGCAGAAAGTGAAGAGGAACTAAAGAGCCACTTGATGAAAGTGAGAGAGGAGAGTAAAAAAATTGGCTTAAAGTTCAACATTCAGAAAACTAAGATCATGGCATCTGGTCCCATCACTTCATGGGAAATAGATGGGGAAACAGTGGAAACAGTGTCAGACTTTATTTTGGGGGGCTCCAAAATCACTGCAGATGGTGATTGCAGCCATGAAATTAAAAGATGCTTACTCCTTGGAAGGAAAGTTATGAGTAACCTAGACAGTATACTAAAAGGCAGAGGCATTACTTTGTCAACAAAGGTCTGTCTCGTCAAGGCTATGGTTTTTCCAGTGGTCATGCGTGGATGTGAGAGTTGGATGGTGAAGAAAGCTGAATGCCGAAGAATTGATGCTTCTGAACTGTGGTCTTGGAGAAAACTCTTGAGAGTCCCTTGGACTGCAAGGAGATCCAACCAGTCCATCCTAAAGGAAATCAGTCCTGGGTGTTCATTGGAAGGACTGATTTTGAAGCTGAAACTCCAATACTTTGGCCACCTCATGCAAAGAGTTGACTCACTGGAAAAGACCCTGATGCTGGGAAAGATTGAGGGAAGGAGGAGAAGGGGACGACAGAGGATGAGATGGCTGGATGGCATAACCAACTCCATGGACATGGGTTTGGGTAGACTCCCAGAGTTGGTGATGGACAGGGAAGCCTGGTGTGCTGAGATTCATGGGGTCGCAAAGAGTCAGACATGACTGAGCGACTGAACTGAACTGAACTGAAAATAAAATTTGTGCCAGCAGGGGAAAGAAAGGAGATTAGAAATTTACAGAGCTACCTCTTCTTAATCTTTTTTCTTCTTTTCTTCCTTTGTTCTTTTCTGGGGCATGAGGTAGGGAGGAGGACTTCAACCAGCTCAGACTGTGGAGTAAGATGACAGCATGGGACCGTAAAAATAGTCTATGCACTTTTCCCAAGGCAAACATTTTACTTAGGGCTGACGGAAGCCCAGGATGTCTGGAACAGTATATATTTATAAGATGGTTAAACTCTAATTTCTGGGTGGTTGTGGGAAAAGAATGTACAATGTGTTGTCCCTGGAAGAATCAAGGGGCTGAACGATTGGGAACCAGCTTTCCGTCTGGACATCAAGTGTAAATAGGGCTGCAGTTGAGAGGGTGCTGGAAAACACCCGTAGCTGTGGTATAGAGACTTAGAGTGAGGGAGGTGAAGGAGCTTGGAGGATGCAGAGGATCTCTTCCAAAAAAATTTTCTTTCTGTTGAGGAGTAATATCACTACAATGGCATTCTCTGTATACCTGTGGATTTATATGTTTTATTGCCTTTACTGCCTCCCTACTGAGGTTTCTAGAGGAAAAATAATACATGTTTGTGTTCAATCTACATTTTAACTGAAAGCGGTTAGTCAATATGCAAGAATTTAAAATCCCCTCTGGATGCCTCTGAAACATACATAAGAATTGTGACTTTTTCACTGTTGTTCTAAGAGAAGATTGATAAATAAAAGCGTCCACATTCGGTATGCCCCTTGGGGAATGTTTTGGAATGAAATGAGCATCATGAAATAGATCATTGCCAAGGTGACATCTTGGGACTAACTTTTCTGGTCATATTTAGGATCAAATCCCCACAGAAAGATGGCAACATTATAATATAAAACTGTTGTTCTGGATTTGTTGGCTTGATGATTAAAGGAAAAGAACAAAAGAAACAACAGAATGTAATAATTAGTAAACATGTAATAATTATCAACCATTGATAATCAAAATAATTATCAATCATTAGGAACGATTATTTTACTCATTTGATGCAAAGACTAGAAACCTAATATGAGATTTCAATAGAATATTCAAATTTTATTTACCAGAAATCCTCCAAGCATATGAGCATATTTTAAATATATTCTACTTATGCTTTTTAGTCTTCATGGAATTACTTCCATATTTTACAGGTAAACACCCCTCCTGTTACTAGTCACCGGTCGTGATTATGGATATTAAAAAAAAATACACCATCACAAAAAAAGCCCCCACACATTTGTTGAGAAACCTGACACCAATTTGTGATAGTGGTTTCTTTTCTATTTTTCTTTGTGTATCTGGAAAATCAGGCTACATTTTTTTTAAAGAATGAACTAAATCTGTGCAATTGAGAGAATTTAGTGACATTTTCCTCACATACCATCATTAGTGGCTGCCAGAGTCTGATCTTAGATAACTGCTTTATTAGCCTCCATCATTACGAAGATTTATTTAGCATCAAAAGTTGATAGTCTGCCAGACTTAGATGCTGCTATAATATTATATGGCCAGAAAAGGTAGGATATGGGAGGAAAACATGGAAAGTATGTTTGAGTCTAGCAAAGTAATAACGTAGATATAAAACTTCTTTTAAAAGACCTCAGAAGTTTTGAGATTTTTCAGACCATCTAAATACATGGAGCATTTTAAGGAGAGGAATGTGGAGCTAGCTGAATGGGGATTATTTCAGATATGTGTGGCTGTAGGCAGGAGTTGGGAGTGAGAAAATGGAAGGAAGGGAATTAGGATTAAGTAGAGGAAGAAGATCCGTGAAGTGCACTGAGTTGGGTGGGATAAGCCTCGACACCAAGAGCATCTTGCGTGTTTTGTATGAATTGTGAGCTTTTAGTGAATGGCAGCTGATGTAGCAGAAAAACTGAGAAAGTGCTGTAGAATTGAGAGTCTGGAGCTGATGTGATGCATGTGATCCAACGCCCAAGCCGTGGCACTTCACAAAAGCACTTTATAAAAGTAGAACAGGCAATCCAGGCTTTAATGTGGTTCTCAAAATATGCAAGGAAGCCCAGGTATGTGACTCAAAGCATATTTAACGAAAGTCTTTTTTAACCTGCAGCCCCCAGTACGTTCCGGGAAAAGGGCTGTTGAGTCACCTGTCATTATTTAGCAAATTGCCAAATAAATGAGAATGGAGTTTCCAATATTATCAGTAGGTTTTCTCAAAAGGTATTGGTATAAATACCGTTGTAGATTCTGGATTACAAAAGGTTTTCTACTGACTATCCTTTTCTTTGCATCTAATGAAATTTAAGGGGAAAATGATCCACTTATGTCTCTTGGCCCTCTCACAAATAGTCAGAATTCCATTGGTTGCCGTGGCATCCCCTGTTTTTGTGATAGAAGCTTTACTCGAGTGAGGACTTGTTACTGAGAAAACTGTGATGCTCCAAGTTTTTCTCCTTGAGTTATTCTCTGTCCAGGAAAGATGCTGGCTTAAAGAAGAAAAATGTTGTTTTTCTGAAGGAGCTCCAGATCTCTGTTGTGTTTCCCCATATGAACAATAATCCAATGGAAAAAAAATTACCATGTTGCCCATCTTAGCAACAAGGTGCCTATTAGAGCTAATTAAATGGTTAAAATATGTACTAAAAGTTATAATTAGAAAAATTCCTGTAAAAATCAGTACATCTGAAACAAACCAATTGGTTTAGTAATTCAGCCTGAGGAAGTTTTATCCTTGATAAGCTATAAATGAGAGAAAAGTCCAAATTTGTTTATTACAGCAGACTAATGGGCAGATCCATTTCATTTTTATATTAAGGAATACTTTCCCAAACCCAATCCATTAAGTCATGTTTAATTAAAGCATAAAATATGGTTCAAAATTCTACATTAAAAAATTATCCTTTAGTTTTTCACCCTAGAGAAATCCTAGAGTAGATTTGTAACTCTTTATAAAATCAGAAGAATAAATATTCAGTTAACATATATGATGGGTCAGGCCTTGCCTTAAGTCCTACGGGAGGAACAAAATTCCTCTTAAAATCTAGTAGAAGAACATAGTTTAGAACTGAAAGTTTACATAGTATCATAAGATAGAAGTAATAAAGACAACAATGGAGAAACACGTACAAGGCCAATTGTGAGTATATGCCAAACATTACAATTCCTTTGGGAATCAGTAGTTCAGCTATTTGGCTAAAGAACAGAGTTTCTGAAGATGGTATACTTCCCTGCTGGCTCAGACGCTAAAGAATCTGCCTGCAATGCAGGAGACCCGAGTTCCCTCCGTAGGTCAGAAAGATCCCCTGGAGAGGGCATGGCCACCCACTCCAGTATTCCTGCCTGGAGAATTCCATGGACAGAGGAGCCTGGCGGGCCACAGCCCATGGGGTTGCAAAGAGTCGGTCGCAACTGAGCAACTAACACACTTTATGGGTAGAGGAGACAGGGCTAAGAAAGAAAAATTGTGGTAAAATTACGGGCCTTAGATTTTAGGCTAAGGTTTTAGAGCTTGATTTTATAGGGAAACCACTGAAAGATTTTAATTCTAACCTTAATTTTAATTAGGTCCCATTTGTTTATTCGTGTTTTTATTTCCAATATTCTGGGAGGTGGGTCATGGAGTATCCCGCTTTGGATTATAGCAGAGAGTGTTTTGCCTATGTTATCCTCTAGGAGTTTTATAGTTTCTGGTCTTATGCTTAGATCTTTGATCCATTTTGAGTTTATCTTTGTGTATGGTGTTAGAAAGTGATCTAGTTTCATTCTTTTACAAGTGGCTGTCCAGTTTTCCCAGCACCACTTGTTAATGAGGTTGTCTTTTCTCCATTGTATATTCTTGCCTCCTTTGTCAAAGATAAGGTGTCCATAGATGCGTGGATTTATCTCTGGGCTTTCTATTCTGTTCCATTGATAATTCTAACCTTAAATGGAGAAGTGAAAAATCAGAGCAGCATGTTGGAAAGGTGACTTTTTCAGCTGTGTGCGGACTGCACAGAGAAAACTTCAGACACTGAGATGGCTTAGGAGGTATGGCCATTTCCCAGGTTGTTTAGGTCCCTCCATGGAAATGGGATGGACTTGCCACCATCCTGAATTCAATTCAGGGGTCTAGAAGGATGATGCCACAAACAAAGAGAGTCCAAGAAGTTTTATTACTCGCACAGTGGGGATTTTAAGGGAGTGCAGGACAAATTCCCAAGCGGGTCTAAAGGTTTGAGAGCGCAGCAAGGTCTGACTGCCATGACTTTTTAGGATGGTTAGTGTGCAGGGATGGAGTGAGTGTCCTCTCACACGTGCCGAGGCTTGTGTGACCTGAATTTCCTGCTGTACCAAAGGAGGGAGCACCAGGCTATTTATTAGCTGGTTCAGATGTGGGGCGGAAGGAGAAGGGGAATAATAATGTGGCTAGAACGTTGTCAGCAGACATCAAAAGTGGAGTCTGATTCACTGTGATGCGCACATAGGGTGGAAAGTGCCAAATGAGTGCTGGCAATATTTTATACATGAGCTATAACCCTCTACCTGATAGAACCTGCGTTGTAGGAGGCAGGTATTCGGAAGAATGGATTTTCATAAGCGTGTGGTTATATAACATTCAATTTATAGGCCTATCGAGGGCCTTTGGAATGTCAAAGAGGAGGTCTCCAGGGCTCTGAAATAAATATCCCAGGAACTCTTGACCTTTTGTTCACTGCATTTCTTTTTAAATAAATTTAATATACCGCTTATGTTTGGAAAAAGATTTTTTGAAAAATTCAAAGCTAAATAGAACTTGTTTGCATCTGGGATCACAGTTGTAGATTCCATCCTTCGATAAATCAGTTGGTTTTGGTTTGAGGACCAGTTCCATACAGTCAACCAATGTGTATAGTAATAACTATCTAGAAAATTTGTTCACAATGTCCATTTCAGCCCTCAACCCCTGGGTGAGAGTTTTTGTGTGGGTCTGAGGAATGTACCGCAGGACAAGTGTCCCTGATAGAGGGCTCTACAGTCCTCACTTGAGAAGCATCCCCCACGGTGTACCTAGGACTGCACTAGGTACTGCAAAGCTTCATGTAAAGTTTAATATGATCATAATGAACAAGACAGGTATGGCTGTGAGAGCTGGACTATAAAAGAAAGCTGAGTGCTGAAGGATTGATGCTTTTGAACTGTGGTATTGGAGAAGACTCTTGAGAGCCCCTTGGATGGCAAGGAGATCCAACCAGTCCATCCTAAAGGAGATCAGTCCTGGGTGTTCATTGGAAGGACTGACACTGAAGCTGAGACTCTAATACTTTGGCCACCTGATGCAGAGAACTGACTCATTTGAAAAGACCCTGATGCTGGGAAAGATTGAAGGCGGGAGGAGAAGGGGACGACAGAGGATGAGATGATTGGATGGCATCACCAACTCAACGGACATGAGTTTGAGTAAGCTCCAGGAGTTGGTGATGGACAGGGAGGCCTGGCATGCTGCAGTCCATGGGTTCACAAAGAGTCAGATACGACTGAGCAACTGAACTGAAATGAATGAACAAGAAGTTGACTGCTTTACTGGTTCTTTTCTGCTTAACCAATCTCTAACTTCTGCACCCATGAAGTTTGTAAAAGCAAACTTAAAAGCCAGGACTATGATTCTGTTTAGTTACTGTTCAGGAGTTGGCAGTGCTTGAGTGCTTTCTATGAGAAAGGGCTGTATGTGCTTTTTCTTGTTTGATTTTCACAATGTCAAATAATTATCACATTACAATGTACAAAAATTGAGGTCCAGTAAGATTAAGTGACTTGCCTAAGTCATGCAACCACTAAGTGGTAAATCCAGATTCAAATTTAATGTTGTCTAAATCAAACTCACATTATTAACCTTGACACTCTACTGTCAGGAGCCTGGATCTAGCTTTGCAGTCTCACTGGGGTCCCATGGCACTCAGAGCAAGGGGAAAATTAGGCAGTTCCCTGCTTAGTTTTCTCATATATTGACAGGAGAATAATGGATGTTGGTTTGATACCATATGTGTCTCTGTCTTCCAGGGTAGAACCTTTCTTATTGGCTGGCACATCAGCCCTTCTGAGAGCTTCTGGAAGACTTGGACTTTACAGGTTGCTTCCCTGTAAGCATAGTTTGTTTAGTTTAGAATAGCACTTTTTGGACCAGTCACTTTTAAGAGGCTGAGAGGAACTAGGGTGGCTATGAGACAATGAGGGAAAGGGTGATGAGACTTGGGGGCTAGGAAGTACACAGAGCACAAATCAGACAGGGTTTGGATGTCACGTCAGAAATTTGGCTTTTGGTCTAAGCATGGTGAGAAACAAACGGAGTATTTCAGATAGGGCATTTGGTGCTCTGATTTTGTCTTAAAATAGCCTTTTGGTTGTTATGTGAAGAATGGATGAGAAGAAACTAGAGTTGAATGGGAATATGGATAAGGAGGTTATTATGCTCTGACTATTTTAAAGGTGGAAAAGTTCCTCATGAAGGAAAAGCCAACAAAGGAAGAAAATTGAGTTTTAGCCTTGATGGAGCAGGAGCAGAGTGGAACACAGAAAAAAAATAATTTTTTTTAGAGGCTCCCACACTTCTTCCTCAAAGTAATTTCAGAGAGAAGATAAGAAGAGGGAGAGAAAAATCAGAACTTGAGCATTTCAGATTTCATTTCTTCTTTTTTTTTTGGTTCCTTTTTAGCCTTCTAAAACCCAGGCACCTCCCTCCCCAATATTTTTCTCAACTTTAGCAGTGTTGACTCTGAAAGCCTACCTACCAGGCAGGTGTCTAAGATAATGGTAACCTCTGTAGGAAATTACATGTGTAAATATTCTTTCCTTGGAGAGTTGAAGAAAAATATGTTTCTTGATGGTGGATAAGAACCTAGCTCTGGAGTTTGTTCTCCATCATATAATGTACTTTTGGAGTGGCTTGAAAGTGGCACACCTGGAGTCATAAGGCAAGCATCTCCTTGTCTGAGAAATGCAACTCAAACTGCGATGAGATCTAAACGGAGATCAGGTTTCATAGATGCTGTGCTTTTTCCACATAGAACACCTCTGATAGCAAGCAACAGAAACCCAACTTGAATTACTGCAGTGGAAAAGGGTGTTTATTGTAAGCATAAATGCATGTCTCCTGGAAATCAAGGTCAGAAAGATGGCTTGGCTTCTGGAATAACTGGGTGAGGTTTTTGAAAACCCTGACTCCCCACATTCTTTTTTTTTAAACAGTTCTATCTACCTGACAGAAAAGACAGCTGCTGAAGCCCTCAGAACTTTAGTCACTTATACAGAAATAGAGATGCTCTCAGTCCCAAGTGTAAAAGTTCTGAAGAAAAAGCTTGTTGGCTCTGCTTGGGTTAGGTCTTATTCCTGTGAATAACTATGTCAGAGGAGGGTAGAACTGGGCTAACAGAGTGGACTCTACACCATCCATGGAGGTGGATAGGAGGGGGTAAATCTTTGAGGAGAGTTGGAAAAACATGTTTCTTCAGAGGTTTCCAATGATAGAAAGGTACTAGATGAAAAGCCCTATAGATACCCACTGCATAAGAGAGTTTGTGTATGTGAACACAAACAACCTAAAATATAATATTAAAGTATTAATGACCAACCTAAAGTATCAAAAAGCAGGAGAACACTCAATCCAAAGAGATATCTAAACATTGAGAAAACAGAATTCGTAACAGAGGTGGACTCCATATTTTCCTGTTAACTGTTATTTGGGTAAGCCATTTCAGAGAAGGATTGACTTCTTTGCCTTCTATATTTAAGTGGTATGTTAATTTCCATAAGCTGAATTTTCCTATAATGAGGGAAAATGCTTATTTATAAAGTATTCATAAAGTTTATTAGAGAACAAAGTCCCTCTTAGCCTCTCCCCTATCTTCCTAATCTGCTGGGTGAAGACATTTACCCCTGTCAACATAGAAATATACCAATAATCTACATAAATAAATCATAGACATATTTTGCATTTCAATATACATAAATCCTATGGATTTTTAAAAATAATTCATCTAGAAACAATTTCAAACTTAAAGAACACCATATCCCCCCATCCAGATTCTCCCTTACTGGCATTTTACCATATTTGTTCCTTCATTTTCTATCTTTATAGATACAGATATGGATACAGATATACCCATCATTTTAAATTGTTCCTGAATCATGTGAGCAAAAGTTGCAAATATGATGCTCTATCATATCTGGATCCTTCAGTGTATATTTTCCCATAATCCTTCCCCAAACAAGGACACTTCTCTATATTCCACCATACACAATTGCCAATCAGGAAACTGGCATTAATACTACTGATAACACTATTCACATTTCCTCAACCATCCACAAAACGTCTCTTCCTTGATCTCATTCAAGATCCCATCCAGAACCATGTGTTACATTTAGTTCCCTTTTTTTTTTTTTTTTTGTGCACCAGCCCTGAGCACCCTGTCTCATGCGTTGAACCTGGACTGGCGATCTGTTTCACATATGATAATATACATATTTCAATGCTATTCTCTCAAATCATCCCATCCTTGCCCTCTCCCACAGAGTCCCAAAGGCTGTTCCATACATCTATGTCTCTTTTGCTGATTCGCATATAGGGTTATCGTTACCATCTTTTTGTTAAATTCCATATATATGCGTTAGTATACTGTTTTGGTGTTTTTCTTTCTGGCTTATTTCACTCTGTATAATAGACTCTAGTTTCATCCACCTCATTAGAACTGATTAAAATGTATTCTTTTTAATGGCTGAGTGATAGTCCTTTGTGTATATGTACCACAGCTTTCTTATCCATTCATCTGCTGATGGACATATAGGTTGCTTCCATGTCCTGGCTATTATAAACAGTTCATAGCAGAATCTTTTGATGGAAATAGAAAATAAGAGCATTGTGAAGACAAAATCCTAGATGAGTGGCTAAAAATGTTTTTCTCGGTTGTTTGCATGAATATAATATACACATAAAAGACAAGGTTAATCTTTTTAAGTACCATAGTATGTGTTTTTATGTGCTTAGGTTGCCAGAAAACATTCTTTTTTTTTTTTAATTGTGTTGGTTTTGCCATACAATGACATGAAATCGCCATGGGTTTACATATGCTCCCCCTCCAGAACCCCCCTCCCTCCTCCCTCCCGATTCCCTCCCCCTGGGACATCTCGGTGCACCAGCCCCGAGCATCAACCCTGGGCTGGCGATTGACTTCACATGTGATAATTAACATGTTTCAATGCCATTCTCCCATATCATCCCACCCTTGCCCTCTTCCACAGAGTCCACAAGTCTGTTCTATACATCTGCGTTTCTTTTGCTGTCTCGCATGTTGGGTTCTCGTTACCATCTTTCTAAATTCCATATATATGTGTTAGCATACTGTATTGTTGTTTTTCCTTCTGGCTTATTTCACTCTGGATAATAGGCTCCAGTTCCGTCCACCTGAGTAGAACTGAATCAAATGAATTTTTTTTTAATGCTGAGTAATATTCCATTGTGTATATGTATCACAGCTTTCTTATCCATTCGTCAGTTGATGGGCATCTAGGTTGCTTCCATGTCCTGGCTATTGTAAACAATGCAGCGATGAACATTGGGGTACACGTGGCTCTTTCAGTTCTGGTTTCCTCGGTGTGTATGCCCAGCAGTGGGATTGCTGGGTCATATGGCAGGTCTATTTGCAGTTTTTTAAGGAATTGCCACACTGTTTTCCATAGTGGCTGTACTAGTTTGCATTCTTCCCCTGTCTACCATGGCCTTGACATTTTAAATTCTGTATCTGTATTTAATTCTATCTTCATTCTGTATAATGTCCTTCACCCTGTGTCTGTGCAATGATTCCTCATGCTCAAACAATAATGCCCATGCATTCTTGAAAGCTATACCGGCAAAATGATGCTACCCATGCTCTTCTCAGGGCACCACACAGGAGACAATATAATGATGACCCATTCCACCATGGTGATGTAAACACTGATCACCTTCTGGGTAGGCAAACTACTGGCCTTCAAAGATGTCCTAGCTCTAACCCTAGGAACCTGCATTATGTCACCTTAGGTGGCAGAAAAGATTTGGCAGACGTATTTAATGTTAAAGACTTTGAGTTTCTAAGGTTATCTTGGATTTTCCAAATGGGTCCAATGTAATCACATGCGTCCTTTATAAAGAAAGAAGTGAAAGTCGCTCAGTTGTGTCTGACTCTTTGCAACGCCATGGACTGTAGTCTGCCAGGCTTCGGGCAAGAATACTGGACTGGGTAGTCGTTCTCGTCTCCAGGAGATCTTCCCAACCCAGGGACTGAACCCAGGTCTCCCAAATTGCAGGTGGATTCTTCACCATCTGAGCCACCAGGGAGAAGAGACTTTATTAAGTCAATAGAGAATCAGAGAGATGGTGGTGTGAGATGGCAATCCACCATGGCTGGCTTTGGAAATAAAGGCAAGGAGCCAGGAACTGAAGAATGCAGACAGCCTCATGATGACAGAAAAGGCAAAGAAGTGGAATCTCCCAGGAAGCTTCCAGAAAGCAACAGAGTCCAGTTTTAGCCCAGTGAAAATCCTATCAGACTTCTCACCTACAGAACTGTAAAGAGAATGTCAATAAATGAGTATTTTTTAAGCCCCCAGGTTTGTGATAATTCATTGCAGCAGCAATTGTAAATAGATATACTTGGTCAAAATGATACGTTTGGTTGAAAACGATTGCCTGGGTTTATCTGAACATAACAGGAAATTTAAAGAGCACTGCGGTTCTCACAGATCTGATCAGAGGCATGAGAACAAAGGCTTGGCCATGGTCAGAAATCAAGGTAGCTCTGAAATACCAAGAGATGGGATGCAGAAACTATAGTAATAATTCCATTCTTAGATGTTACTCCACCAAGCCTGTGCACAATGGGGAATGAATAGCTATGCATTTCGCCAAAGGAGTTTAGATCTTATCCCAAACAGCTCAGAGAGAGAGAGCTCTAAGCATTTTGTAGCTTTATAAAGATGAGGTTTTCCATTCAGCTTCTCCCTAAATCTGTACTTTAGTTTCCCCTCTTTTAAATGAAGCTTCTGGTTTTATCTCTTGGAGTTCAAGTCCACACTAAATTCCAGATCGGTAGCAATCTTGATGCTTTTTAAGTCTTTGCTCCTTTCTTCCCTTTCTCTCCTTACTTTCTTCCCTCCCTCCCTCTTTCTCCCATTTTTCTTTTTCTTTGTCTTCTCTCAGTCTTTATGGAAAAAAAGAAAGCACATTCCTGGGAAGTTCTCCAGTCTGTTTTTCTGCTATCTCTTTGCACTTATAGTCCTCTCAACCCGAGTTGCCCCCTTGCCCTCTCTGTTGGCAAACTACCACTTATCCTTCACCGAGGTGAAGTCTCTGATCTTTCTCTAAGTCCACCAGGAGGAAATCATTATCTTTTTTTTCCCCCATTGGTGGTTTTTGTAATCGAGGTATAGTTGATATATAATATTATGTAAGTTACAAATGTACTAATATAGTGTTTCACAATTTTTAAAGGTTATACTCCATTTATAGTTATTATAAAATATTGGCTATATTCCCTTGTGTTGTTCAATATAACCTTGTACCTTATTTTATACACATTTGTGCCTTAGTCCCTTACCCCTATATTGCCCCTCTCCTTTTCCCTCTCTCCACGGTTATCCCTAGTTTGATCTCTATATCTGTGAGTCTGCTGCTTTTTACATTATATTCACCAGTTCGTTGTATTTTTTTTTTTAGATTCCACATATAAATGAAGTAATACAGTATTTAACTTTCTCTGTCTGACTTATTTCACTTAGCATAATGCTCTCCAAGTTCATCCTTTTTGAGGCATTACTGTGTCTTCTCTGACCTTTAGCTACAGCATCATTAGAGACATTAATTTTCTCTCTTTCTCCTTCTACCAGACCCTAAGCTCCTTTCAGAAGTTATCGTCAGTAATTTAGCTCTGTGACTGGTCTGTGGTGCTGTCAGTATGTTCTCATACCAACCTCCACGTACAGTTTATCATATGAAATGTAAGATGTGTTTGGTGAAAGTGGACAGTATTTTCACTCATTCCTACCTTGCCTCAAGTAAAAATTCACAGAAAACTTTTATAGGAAGCAAAGGATTCTAAAGTTGATTACAACTTTTCAATATAATCCTAATTCTTTAGCATTCTCAAAGGGGCAGATACATTTCATGTCCAGCTCCTACCCACTTCAAGAAACACTTCTGGGGGCCGGGAAGGTACAAGTGTGATATACTTGTGATACAAATGTACTGCTAACCTCCTTTTTATTGTGCTGTGGAAGGGAGGGAGCAGGAACAGGCGATCTTCACTTAGATGTTAATGTGGGACAGAACCTTTTGGAAGAGTCTGAGCACCAGGAACTCTTAAGATAAGGGCTTCAAGAAACCTGGAGGGTAGTAACAAGAATGTCATAAACTTACAAAACTAGAATTAACCTTTATGTCTGCTCATAGAATTATAGGAAACAAATAAAAGTTTAGAGCTGGAAGGGATTGTCACAAACATTTTAAAACAATTTCTAACCCATCAATTGTTAATACTGATGAACTCTGTAGGTGGCCTTCTTCAGTGTTCCTTTCCTGACATTGCCAGTGGAAAGTTCCCAGTGAATCGCTGCTTTAGGGATGGGGATAGGATGGGAGAGAGATGCAGCTACCTGCTTTGCCGACGCCTGGAGGGTAGATTCAAAAGATAAACACACTGGAGACACAAGGACAGTCTATCCCCATTCTCAAGATCATTTATTTATGTTTTCTAATCCTTTGTTTCATTCTAAAAATTATTTAAGATTCTATGTGAAAACATATGTACAGTAGCACTGTATGTATGCGGAGTATAATTGAAAGACAACAAAATCAGAGACAAGATTAACACAAAGAAATCCTTGACATATATTCCCTGAAGAGGATCCAGATTTGGCTCTGAACTTCCTAGCTGCCAAGTAAAATGAAATGTAATTGATTACAACGTGTAGACTGTCTAAAAATGAAAACAAATGCCTTTTTTTCGGAGACGCACAGCTCTTGCTATTGAGAATTGAGAGAAACCTCTCCTGTGATTTCCCATGGAGATCAACATCCTCAACAATAATTTTTGCCATAAATAAAATGACAAGTGTAGAATGACTTCCTTCTCTTACCTTCCTGTATGCAAGCCAAAGAGGCACAATGCCAATGCATAGCTATTAATAGTATGCAAAGGACCAAAGCAGTAAGGTCGAAAGCAATGTTTTTTCGCCTTAGCTCTTTAAGACTCAAGGGGGAGGAGTGGACTCCTGTAGTCTTAATGTAATCTTCTTTGAGTGACATTTTTTACAACCAAGTTTTTTACTTGAAAAAGTTCCACAAAGAAGAGTATATGGTCTGTTGAGAACCTAATTTTCACGTTACTGACAAAGGGAAGTTTCCTACATACATTCTAAGAATAAACTGAGAGAAGGTCAGGTTTGACATCTCTTTAGGCATTTTATGAATAATAAGGGGTCTAACCAGGACATGTGACTGCCCCAGTGGTAGTCCCACCTTCATACAGGGTTACCCTTAGGCAGGGCCAAGATGTCCCCCAGAAACTAATTATTTAACCTGAACACACAGGCAATTCATACCAGAAACATTATGGGTTAATACATGGCCACAAAATTTTCACTGGGAAATGTTTCCATTAAGTGATGTATATCACTTGAAGTATCCATTAAAAAAAAAAAGCCTCAAAGACATAGTCTAATTTAAAGAACTAATGTAAAATACTATTTAATACAAACTAGTTAATATTTAGAATCTCTGAGCTCAAAATGACAGGATTCTGGAATGGCTAATGTTCATTTATTCTTTCTGTTTACAGGAACAACTGTCTAGTTTATGACATCAAACTATGTCATCAATTTCCAGCTATGATGGAATACCTGTGTTTCTGCTGGAAAATAAAGAACCATTAAAAAAATAAAACAAACTAGAAGAATACTTGATGCAGCCCTGCCAAAGCAATCAAGACATAAAGGTCCAAGGAAAGGGAATGGCAGAGAGGTGAACTGACTTCAGCATCAGTTTTTCTCCTGGGGCATTTTCTGAGCCTCGGTCTAGAGTAAGAGATGAGATTTTGGGCAGAGAACTGCTAAAAGGCAGATGATTTAACAACTGAAAACATTAACTTCTGTAAAAAGATAATTAAGTGAAGAAAAAGTAAAACAGGCATATAAAAGTTACTAATCACACCCAACCAGGGAAGATAATCTCCCTTCCCAAAAGTGGCCCTGAAGGGATTGTGACCTCTGCACCCTGATAAACTCAGTACCCAGATGAGGGGTGGGTGGGAGGGTCACTCCCCACAGAGTCACCTGCCTACTGCACTTGGTACTGCCAGCCGGGATGCCACCCTGGAGTGCATGTCCTGTCTGAAGGTGGAGTGGAGCACATCACTTCTACTTCGCCCCTTTGGGTGGGAGAGGGCAGGAAGAGGAGGCTGAGCGTGTCCTGAGGTGCCAAGGAGTCGGAGGGTGGGTGTGGAGAGCCTGTCTGAGAGAGGGGAGCTGGACCGGCCCTCCTGTGGGCCAAGCCTCTGAGCCATCAGCACATGCTCAGCTGGCTCACTAGACTTCATTTTAAAAACACAAGTCAGAGATAAAATGAAGAGTTTTAAGACAGTGGCGTTAACCACAAGCCTAAGACCCTTGTGGGCACAGGGCACTGTGACTGCGATGGCAGCTTCCCCACGAGCCTGGCTTGGTTAGAAATGCTGTGTTCGCCATCTGGTCATCATCTGCTACTGGGTCTTCTTCCTGTGCCACGTTCTTTCCTGCTTCAGCCTCTGTTTTTTGATGTTTTGTGCTTCATTTAAAAACACATTCTTTTTCTTGCTTGTAATTAGCTTTAGCAATTCCTGATGTCTGAACTCTTCCATCTAAAAGGTGGAATGAAGGTAAGGCTAATTTTTAGTCAGGGAAAGTATATGAATATTCTTAAATAAACAAATATATATATATATATATACATCTTCATTGGTTTTAACTGTTGGGTTAAATTTTGTCTCTATGATTCCCCATGCTATTTTATTTTGATCATCAAAGATACTATTTAATTCTCCAAGGGACCTCTTCTGACATATTAGTTTTCCTGATTTTAAGTGGAAAATTAGAATAACACACTGGCTTGCATACCTAGATCTGATGAATGAAAATATTAAAAACTGAAGTTCTAGTCTGAAAAATACATTTCAAACTCCCAAAGAGGTAATTGTGACTTTTCTGTTGGTTGTTTTTATTTTGTTTTTCAAGATTTCTGATTAAGAGTGAAGCCCAAAGCCAAATAATCATACTGAAAACACTTTGGTCTAAGATTGACAAATGTCTGTAAAGGCCCTCTTCTAGAAACTTGTGTGAGATTCTAACTGGCAACCAAGACAGGATTGTGAAATTATAACTTCTTATGGCACAGCTAACACACTTTGTTTCCTGGCTCCAAAGAAAAGTATAATCTTAACATGTATCCAGTACCTCTTAAAATACACTCTGACTCATCCCTCAAATTTCAGGCCCTATATTCCTGCTATAAATTTGATATTTAAGTACACGCTGAAGCCTCAGGGGATGTGAGCTTGGTTAGCAGGGAGCCCTATTTATAATCTGCAAGCTCCATTTGTTTTTCTTATTTTTCTAACAGATTTCTGGCTCGGTTAACAAGGTGGAGTTGGAAGCTTTAGCAAAGAATTTGGCAGTTTAGGCAGTATAATGAGGGGAAGAGGCCTTAAAGGAGGGGAGGTTATTGAGCCCCATGACAGTGAGGTCAAACAATACCAAAACATTGGAGTTTGGAGCATAGAAAGGTTTATTGCAGTGCCTTGAAAGGAGCTGGGTGCCTTATGCCTTAAAAACCCTGAACTCCCCAAAATGTTTTCCAGCCAAGCCCTTTTCTAGAAAAGGTGTGTGAGGGTGAATGTGTGTGTGTGTGTGTGGGGTGACTAGTTGTTGCAAACTTCTTGGTATCAGATCCTGTATTCTTGAGGTTAGGTCATGGTCAGGTCATGATATTCCTGCAAATCACCACCAAAACAAACACTATTCTTTGGTATGACAAGAAAGGGCAAGGTCCCACAGTTCAACTTTCACCCTTCGAGGTCCAGGCCTTGGCTAAGCGAAGGAGGGGACTCGGTGCAGGCTGGTCACCCTACCCCAGGAGCATTTGTCCAGCACTGGGACTGGGTTCACCCGCCGGCGCCCGGGCCTGGCTGAGGACGCAGATCTCAGCTGGCGGGGCGCTCAGGGCCAGGTCCCCAGACCCTACCCTGCCTCATCACCGAGGCAGGCAGACCCAAGATAGAGCCCGTCCTCAGGCTTTCATTTCCACCGGAGAGAGTCAGTTGTATGGGATCATTTGGAATACACGTTGTAGCAAATACCAGTCAGGTCAATTCCCAGGTCACAATTGCCTTTCTTAGAAAACAGCCCCAGCCACAGAGGTGGGCCTGAAGTAATGCTGTTCGATGCCCTTGCAACTTGACCCTGACCTCCGGCTACCTCTTAGGGGTCGACAACTGATCTAAGCTGTACCAGTGTTTGAAACTTGAGTGGAGAGACTGAAGCTGGTTGAAGCTCTTACCTTAATGGCCATGTCCTTATATACTCCAGTTGCTGGGCCCTCCATGGGTCATGTAGGTGGGCCTGGGGAGGGGGTTGCTGCAGCTTCAAGGCTTGGGCCCAGCCAGGGGTGGTCGTGGAGAGGGCCCTGAAGTTCTAGAGACACAGTGCTCAGTCTCTTCTGGGCCCCCCAGCTCACCTGTGAGCCCAGGCCAGAAGCCTGGAGGGCCCTGGGTGAAGGCTGCGATCTGCCTCTTACCACACGCTCCAGGGCAAGGACCACTGGGAGCTGAGTATTGGCTGAGATAATGACTGTGTACCCACCTTGCTCAAAGGGCCAGCAAGACTTGATAACCAAGCGTGGACAACTAGGTCGGGCAGTTACAAGTCATTCTCTACTTCCCACCCTGCTACCCTCCACTTCTCTTGCTAAGATCTCCAAAGCATACCTTGTTTAACCTGTCGAGCACGTGGGAGGGGTGGCGATAACTCCAATGATGCAGTGTTGGGAGGCCGTGGTGACAAGAGGAGAATGGGAGTTCCCAGAAGCTTGGCTGGTACGCCCTGATTCAGTGTTATGCTGGAGAAGGTCGTATTGACTTAAGAGAATTGACTGTTACATATTTTGGTAGCTTGAAATGGCTGTGGGAATTGATATATACTGCAGATCAAAGCCCTCATTCACCCACCCAGTAGCCCAAGATTTGGTTTACCAGGGCTATGGTTTCTGATTTTACTACTTTCTAGAAATGTTCTCTGGCTCCCTCTTACTGGAGGGAGTTCTGTGGCTGTTCCCTGGTGATGCTCTGAGGCCCTTGTCTCCATTTATCACCTTTATTTATAGACCTGCCTCAACTCCTAGTCAAGGAGTTGGCACACTCCTGTGCCATAATGGATAGGCACATAATAGATGCTTAACAAATGTCCCTTGGATCAATGAACCCGTAAAATACATATTTTCAACTCACATTAAAACTAGGAAAAGATAGATCTTCACTAGCAGCATTGTTTTTTCATTCCTTTATTCATATATGGAACATTTAATGAGCTCCTAACATATAACAATGTACTCGGTCCTGGGGATTTACCACAGAGTAAAGCATGTTTCTTTTCTTCAAGAAGCTCACAGTTTTTTTGAAGAAGACATATATAAATAATCACACTACACTCACATCTATGTATTAATAATAAAATATGAATAAAGAGTCATGTTTAATTTTAAGAATGACTGTGTTAGAGTATGAGTGTGTTTTTATAAGAAGTGTGTTAAGAATCATCTGTAATAATATGAAACATGAAATACTGTAGGTATCAATCAGTAAGGTACTGGTTAATTAACCAATAAACTATCAATAAAATTCTATTTTATTCTACCAATAAAATAGAATCAGGTAGGGTTATGGATGCTGATATGGAAAGAATCTCAAGATGTATTTTTTCAAAAGAAAGAATAGTAAAATGAAAAGTTGCATGTATATAATAACCCTTTTTTATTAAAATGGTATCTACCTAATTATAAGTAAGAATGCTATTACATGCATACAAAAAATTGTAAGGGAAATATAAGGTTATTATCTTTAGAAAAGATTGTGGAGACGTAGATTTTTTCACATTTTAGTTTTGATATTTATATTTTCAATTGTCTATCATCAGTAATTATAAATTTTATATAACCATTTCGTGGTGGTAGTGGTGATTTAATTGCTAAATTACATCTGACTCTAGTGACACCATGGACTGCAGCCCACAAGTCTCCTCTGTCCACAGGATTTCCCAGGCAAAGGTACTGGAGTGGGTTGCCATTTCCTTCTCCAATAACCATTTGGTAATATTTATCAAAAACGTGTAAGTGCCTACCTTTCATTCCAGTATTTTTACTACCAGGTACATATCCTACCAAACAAGAGCACAAAAGTTGATGTGCAAGAATGTTTGGCCCATCACCTAAACTGGTGAAAATTAGGAATGAAACACCCATAAACAGGAGACAGTTTGAATGAATGATTATGGTACATCTAAACAATGGCCTATCAGTTAGTGGTAAAAATAGATAAGGTCTTGAAAAAAAATGCTCCTGGTTACAAAGCAGTGTATTACATCTTCATTGGTGGTGGTGGTGGTTTAGTCACTCAGTTGTCTCTGACTCTTGTGATGCCATGGGCTGTAGCCTGCCAAGCTCCTCTGTCCATGGGATTCTCCAGGCAACTATACTGGAGTGGGTTGCAATTTCCTTCTCCAAGGGATCTTCCCAATTCAGGGATTGAACTCGGATCTTCTGCATTGCATCTCATTCTTTACCAACTGAGCCACCACGGAAGCCCACCCTTATAATAATGAAAATATTCATATAGACAATAGAGTCACATCCAATGAGGGGATTTGCTCTTGAAGCAAATTCATCAGCTGAAATCAACTCCAGTCAGAACTGCACCTATGAGCACTAGTTCACTTCGGTTGCTCAGTCGTGTCCGACTTTTTGCGACCCCATGAACCGCAGCACGTGAGGCATCCCTGTCCCAAACCCGTGTCCATTGAGTCAGTGATGCCATCCAGCCATCTCATCCTCTGTCGTCCCCTTTTTCTCCTTCCCTCAATCTTTCCCAGCATCAGGGTCTTTTCAAATGAGTCAGCTCTTCGCATCAGGTGGTCAAAGTATTGGAGTTTCAGCTTCAGCATCAGTCCTTCCGATGAACACCCAGGACTGATTTCCTTTAATGGACAGGTTGGATCTCCTTGCAGTCCAAGGGACTCTCAAGAGTCTTCTCCAACACAAATTCTTCGGCACTCAGCTTTCTTCACCATCCAACTCTCACATCCATACATGACTACTGGAAAAACGATAGATAGCCTTGACTAGATGGATCTTTGTTGACAAAGTAATGTCTCTGCTGTTCATTATGCTGTCTAGGTTGGTCATAACTTTCCTTCCAAGGAGTAAGCATCTTTTAATTTCATGGCTGCAGTCACCATCTGCAGTGATTTTGGAGCCCAGAAAAATGAAGTCTGACACTGTTTCCACTGTTTCTCCATTTCCCATGAAGTGATGGGACCAGATGCCATGATCTTAGTTTTCTGAATACTGAGCTTTAGTCCAACTTTTTCCACTCTCCTCTCTCATTTTCATTAAGAGGCTCTTTAGTTCTTCTTCACTTTCTGCCATAAGGGTGGTGTCATCTGCATATCTGAGGTTATTGATAATTTTCCCAACAATGTTGATTTCAGCTTGTGCTTCATCCAGCCCAGCATTTCTCATGATGAACTCTGCATATAAGTTAAATAAGCAGGGTGACAATATACAGCCTTGACATACTCCTTTTCCTATTTGAAACCAGTCTGTTGTTTCATGTCGACTTCTAACTGTTGCTTCCTGACCTGCATACAGATTTCTCAAGAAGCAGGTCAGATGGTGTGGTATCCCCATCTCTTTCAGAATTGTCCACAGTTTATTGTGATCCACACAGTCAAAGGCTTTGGCATAGTCAATAAAGCAGATGTAGATGTTATTCTGGAACTCTCTTGCTTTTTCAATGATCCAGTGGATGTTGGCAATTTGATTTCTGGTTCCTCTGCCTTTTCTAAAACCAGCTTGAATATGTGGAAGGTCACAGTTCATGTACTGCTGAAGCCTGGCTTGGAGAATTTTGAGCATTACTTTACTAGCGTGTGAAATGAGTGCAATTGTGCAGTAGTTTGAGCATTCTTTGGCATTGCCTTTCTTTGAGATTGGAATGAAAACTGACCTTTTCCAGTCCTGTGGCCACTGCTGAGTTTTCCAAATTTGCTGGCATATTGAGTGAAGCACTTTCACAGCATCATCTTTTAGGATTTGAAATAGCTCAGTTGGAATTCCATTACCTCCACTAGCTTTGTTCATAGTGATGCTTCCTAAGAACCACTTGACTTCGCATTCCAGGATGTCTGGCTCTAGGTGAGTGATCATACCATCGTGATTAACTGGGTCGTGAAGATATTGTTTGTACAGTTCTTCTGTGTATTGTTGCCACCTCTTCTTAATATCTCTGCTTCTGTTAGGTCCCTACCATTTCTGTCCTTTATCGAGCCCATCTTTGCATGAAATGTTCCCTTGGTATCTCTAATTTTCTTGAAGAGATCTCTAGTCTTTCCCATTCTATTGTTTTCCTCTATTTCTTTGCATTGATCACTGAGGTAGACTTTCTTATCTCTCCTTGCTATTCTTTGGAACTCTGCATTCAAATGGGTATATCTTTCCTTTCCTCCTTTGCTTTTCACTTCTCTTCTTTTCATAGCTATGTGTAAGGCCTCCTCAGACAGCTATTTTGCTTTTTTGCATTTCTTTTTCCTGGGGATGGTCTTGATTCCTGTCTCCTGTACAATGTCACAACCCTCCGTCCATAGTTCATCAGGCACTCTGTCTATCAGATTTAGTCCCTTAAATCTATTTGTCACTTCCACCGTATAGTCATAAGGGATTTGACTTAGGTCATACCTGAATGGTCTAATGGTTTTCCCTACTTTCTTCAATTTCAGTCTGAATTTGGCAATAAGGAGTTCATGATCTGAGCCACAGTCAGCCCCCCATCTTGTTTTTGCTGACTGTATAGAGCTTCTTCATCTTTGGCTGCAAAGAATATAAGCAATCTGATTTCGGTGTTGACCATCTGGTGATGTCCATGTGTGGAGTCTTCTCTTGTGTTGTTGGAAGAGGGTGTTTGCTGTGACCAGTGCAATCTCTTGGCAGAACTCTATTAGCCTTTGCCCTGCTTCATTCTGTACTCCAAGGCCAAATTTGCCTGTTACTCCAGGTATTTCTTGACTTCCTACTTTTGCATTCCAGTCCCCTATAATGAAAAGGACATCTATTTTTGTGTGTTAGTTTTAGAAGGTCTTGTAGGTCTTCATAGAACTGTTCAAGTTCAGCTTCTTTGGCATTACTGGTCAGGGCATAGACTTGGATTACTGTGATATTGAATGGTTTGCCTTGGAAACGAACAGAGATCATTCTGTCCTTTTTGAGACTGCATCCAAGTACTGCATTTTGGACTCTTTTGTTGACCATGATGGCTACTCCATTTCTTCTAAGGGATTTCTGTCCACAGCAGTAGATATAATGGTCATCTGAGTTAAATTCACCCATTCCAGTCCATCTTAGTTCCCTGATTCCTAGAATGTCAACGTTCACTCTTGCCATCTCCTGTTTAACTGCTTCCAATTTGCCCTGATACATGGACCTAACATTCCAGGTTCCTGTGCAATATTGTTCTTTACAGCATCAGACCTTGCTTCTCTCACCAGTCCCATCCACAACTGGGTGTCGTTTTTGCTTCGGCTGCATTCTTTCATTCTTTTTTTTTTATTATTATTGTTTTTGCCATACATTGTCATGATATCACCATGGGTTTACATATGCTTCCCCTCCGGGTCCCCCCTCCCTCCTCCCTCCCCCCCGGGAAATCTCGCTGCACCAGTCCCGAGCATCAATCCTGGGCTGGCGATTGATTAGACACATGACAATTAACATGCTTCAATGCCCTTCTCCCATATCATCCCACCCTTACCCTCATCCACAAAGTCCACGAGTCTATTCTATACATCTGCGTTCCTTTTGTTGTCTCCCATGTTGGGTTCTCGTTACTGTCTTTCTAAATTCCATATATATGTGTTAATATACTGTATTGTTGTTTTTGCTTCTGGCTTACTTCACTCTGGATAATGGGCTCCAGTTTTGTCCATCTGAGTAGAATTGCTTCAAATGAATTTTTTTTTAATGCTGAGTAATATTCCATTGTGTATATGTACCACAGCTTTCTTATCCATTCATCAGTTGATGGGCATCTAGGTTGTTTCCATGTCTTAGCTATTGTAAACAATGCAGCGATGAACATTGGGGTACACGTGGCTCT